>JAUZST010045252.1:0-25875 GCA_034779995.1 Parotocinclus haroldoi
TATGTATAATATAAAAGGGTATAGTAGTAGTTTGAGTGTGTGTTCTCTGGAATTGTTCCATTCAGAACTTTTGGGATAATCCCCCTGATTTCAGAAGAAGAAATACATTATCATTTGCCAAAATATCTTTGTACATGTAGTGTAAGGCAAAACTGTTATAGCAGTAAAGGTTTGCAAACACCTATGGTTTTAGATACGTTTATGGATACAGGTTTTGGCTATATGCTGTAAACAAGATAGAGAAAGCAAAGTCATGTCTAGAACACTGGTAACAGGCCATAATACCAAAGCCGCTGTTGCTGCCATAGGCTGATTTCATTTAAAGTAGATGGGATGGTTGAGCCATTCTGGAATGAGGTTTGTATTTTTCGATTAAAAAGTAATGGAAATGGTCCTGCTATCTCAATATCCGCTACCGGAAGCCTTTCCCCAAACTAGTTACTTTCAGCTAGTGCTGCATGACTGTATCTGATATAGTTTAATCTTATTAAGCATGAAATAAGCTTTGCTTCCTAACAGAATCACAAACCTTTTATTTTCTATTATGTTTTATTCTTACCTGTGGTCACGAGCTTTGGACAGTGACTGAAAGAATAAGGTCACAGGTACAAGCAGCAAAAATTAGGTTCCTAGCTGGACTTGACCATGACAGGGTGAGGAATTTGCCAACCCTGCAAGACTCCGAGTAGAGCCTCTCCTTATTTGAATCAAAAGAAGCCAGGTGAGGTGTATCTTATGAAGTATGTCGCCTGGTTGGCTCCCAATAAAACAGGACCAGACATGTCCCTCTGGACAGAGAAACCAGGGCAGGTCTCTGAAGGGTTCTATTTTACAGATTACTTTTGAAATTCTGGGGATCCCCTGGAGGAGCTGTGGCTGGGGATACAGAAGTCTATGCAGTCCTCCTTAACCTGTTGTCACTGTAACCTTTACCAGAAGATGCAGCTGGAAGCTGAGATTATGACGTTCACATGGCTTGTCTTTTCATTATTAGGAATTAGAAAGGCTAACCAACCCCAGATTTAACAGATTTAGTCCCATTCAGTATACTCTGTTACTCTTTAAAGTGTGTACGTGAACATTTTCTGTCCAATTGAGGCATCAGTCAAATTATTAGGCTGCATGTTAATGCAGGTAATTAGTCATGATCCAGTGGAGGAAAAAATCTAAAAGACTGGCTCCAGTCAATTTCATATGCATGAGTTGAGCGATTTCCCCAGTTTCTACTCTCTGCATCTGCCAACTTGCTATGTGCATGCTGTTCCTTAAAACCTACTGAGGACAAGGTTATAAAAGCAACCCAATCTTAGCGACTTCTTGCCTTATCGTGTTACGGTCACGGCCAGCTACAAAAAGAAACCCGGAGAGTTATAATGATGTAGAAAACAAAGAATTAGAATAATAAGAATCCCAAAATTCCTGATATGTCCAGATATAACAGATGGACTGCAGAAGCAATATGCACATTCTTCAGATCAGAGTATTACAACTTAGCAAGTCCCTGCAGTAAAAGCTCAAGGACTATAGAGTACTGCTGTGTTTAGTTACAAAAAGTCTTGCAGATTTCACTTGTAGACGGTTTAGGATTGGAAGCTTAGGGCTATAAGAGGATTTAGAGGCAATGGCCATTGCCACTTCAACCCAACACTTTCCCTCGTCCGTAACAGCATCTATTAATCCAGCATGTGTGTAGTAGAGCTTTTAAAAGCCGTTTACCTTAAACAATGCTAAAAATCAGACGTGGTGAATAAATTGGATGGCTAGTTAAACAAATCAACAGTCAAAATCAAGTCCGATTAAAAGCACCCCTCGTAATTTATTAGTGTATGCCATGCAAGGAATATAACTGCCTTTCTTTTATACAGAAGGTTTTATTTTCTGATAGAGAGTTTATCTAAGTATGTTATGTTGTTATATTTTACATTTTCATAACCATGTCGTAGCATGTATTTTTACCAGTAGCAGCAAATCATATATTAATGTATCGCCTGATCCGCTTAATCCTTGGCCAGGGTTGCGACATAGGGTGCAAGGCTGGAACAACACTAGACAGGATGCCAATTTGTTTTAGGGCACATACACACACTCAAACACTCACACACTAAGGGCACTTTTAAACATTTCAGTTTACCTAACACCCATGCCTCTGCCAAGTCATCAATCAAGGCCCTTCACCCACACATGCTTGGATTACATCCGGACTCAACTGTTGCTTTGGACGGAAGCATCATCTCGACGATTCAAATGTAAATGATTTTGCATATCAAGGCCAATCTGACAAGCTCTCGATTTGCCAGGCAATTTGCCGTCTTTTATGTGTCATCCCACAGAGATCCAACCTTGCAGTCAATATCTCATTCAGAAACATCAGCGAGATTAAATCAGTCATGATGATGCATTTAACCTACCATACAGTTTGCTGACGGATGACCGTCATGGGTGTGTGGACGAGTTCTTTGGAAAAGGCACTAAATAATTAAACATATTAATAGAGACTGTGGTAGCCTAATGGTTAAGGGCACTAGCCTATGGACAAGAAGGTCAAGGATTCAAATGTGCCACAGTTGGATCCATGAGCAAGATCCTTTTTGACAATTGCTTGGGAGACAGTTGTAATTGCTAAGCTGTATTAGGAAATGCCCACTGGCATAGATGGGAATATTTACAAGTAATTCATACAGAACTATAGCTTTTATTTGAACAAAAGAACATGTGACAAATCTTGGAGTGCTGAATGAGTTCATCTGGACGCAAAGTTGTCATGGGATGTACGTTTCGACTGTCATGCATGGGCAGAAAGTGGGAGACGAACTCTTCAAATCGATACGGCACAGCGCTCTATTAAGAAACTGAAAACAATCTGTGTGAAATAAAAGAAAACTAAGACATTGACATACAAAGCTCACAAATAGTCCAAAACACAGCAAACAGGAGTAGTGATACACACATGAGAAAGGAACTATAACTGCAGGAACCACAAAGAAGCAAAACACACTCCATTTGCCTCAAACAAAAGGAACGCAGTTTAAACAACCGAACTAATAAAAAAGAAATGAAACGGCTGAAATAAATCAAGTAAGCAAAAGTGATGCACCAAGCAGACAGTGGTCGTGACCCCAACTGTGTGCGGTCATACCTCCTTTTCGCGGAATTACTGCAGTATTTTATTAAGCATAAACGCGGTGGTGATCTTGCTAAGAAGTGGTGATCCATCAGGTGTTGAAGGCTAACAAGCTGGATGCTTAGGCTAAATATGTTGAATATATAAAATCTGGGGCATGCAAACCCCCTTTTAAAACGCAACTGGTCAGTGTCTAGGACACTTAAGCTCATCTATAAGAAATAATGAGGAATGAATCGAATCTTAATAGTGCTGTCTGGATGGGAAACTGCCAGGTTAAGTTGTCAGTCTCCACTAAGTCTTCAGTGTCAGTCTTGCTTCTGGCGAGTCGATGCGCATGTGACTTTATATGAGTTTATGTAGTGTAGAAAAGGCCAATCGTATGCAGCTTTCACTGAATTTCACCTCTGTGCTAGTGCTGCAGGTCTCCGTCTTTGTGTAAGTGGGTGGTTGAAGGCCAGAAGATACTATTAGGTAATTCACTCTAGCCTGCAATTTATGACTTAAATTCGAGTTCAGACCGACTGCCCCCTGTTCACCTTATAGCAACCAGAGGGTTAAGACACCTTGAAATCCCACCTACACTCTCTGGACTCTCCTCTCTCTGGACTGTTCATTGTTTCTATCTCAAGGTCAGAGAGAATGAATTAATTATAGGCCAGCTGGGAAATTAGGAAGGATTTTGAACTGAGTAATGATCCTGCATCACCCCACAGGCTCAAATAGCTTCACGTTAATGGCCACGAATCAGAATGTGTGGTTCAACGTTCATAAAGACAGCCGTCCTGCCTTCCATTCTCACCTTTTTTTTCTTCGTCACCCAAATAGGTCCACGCTGAGAGCTAATGAGCAGTCCTGCCTTGAGTTTATATCTGTCTGTGTAAAAAGTATGATGTGTGCTATACTGTCAGTGTTTGACCTAACTGACAAAGCCTTGTTCTGGGGTATAGAAAGTGATGGAACGAAATGCTTTAAGCGTTTATAACATATGCTTTGAATTAAACTACTACCACATGTAGTAGTTCACGATACCCAATCTTTTCTCGCCTGCAGCTTCCTATGGCACTGAACCTCAACCCTCTTGAAGTTGGAGCCCTGGTGGCAAGCACCAGTGCCCACGCAGCTCCAGTGTTTCAAGTGGTAAGATTAGATTTTCTTATTTCAATGGACGTGCATCAGAATCTATTTGCGAAAGATGAACTCACTTTCCGGCAAAGCCACCTGTGATCCTCTTCAGTTCTTCTCATTGCCAGAAAGTCTGATTTATATCACAGCAATATTTGAATACCGTCCAGTGGACCAAGCTGAACTAAGCAGAATTTGAATACATCAAAGGGATTGGAATACACATGTTGTCAAAGTAGCCAGCTGTCTCAACACCAGAGAACGGCCTGTCTGTTTGGATGACTGACCATGTGTGAAGTAAATCTATTGCATAAATGCTGCATTTGAAAGAACTGGCTCATGTTCAGGAGCTCCAGAGGGTTTAAGATTGTGCCGTGTTGCGTAGAGATAAGTTTAAATTCATAGCCGGCGTCGCCAATACGCTATAATTGTCCTTTCTTTTAAGATATATAATTATTTTGGATTCAAATCCCATCTCTGCCAACTTGCCATGTTTGGGTCTCTGAGGAAGGGCCTTAACCCACAGTGGCTTGGATCTGTATCAGTTCGCTCTGAATAAGGGCATCTGCTAAATGACATAAATATAAATAAAAATAAATGTTCTTTGAAATGGGGAGACTTTGCTGGCTAGTTAATAAATTGTTAGAAAAATTGGCTTAATAAAAAGGCTTATGTCTGCCTCTCAGTTTTATTGGGTACAAATTGTGTTAGGCTTTATGTGATGTTCTTACAACACTTCTGCTTTTTATCTCTCTTTCTAATCAGGTGTCTACATTGCAGACCTCGACCTTGCTCCGTGCGATGGACGTTCTGGATTTCCGCTCGAATCCTTTTGGCAGTTTGACAATGTTAATGTGCGGTGGGGGTTCAAACTCCAGTTCTAATACCAGTGGGAACCCAAGCTTTCGATTGTCGATGCCAACTGTCGGCTCACTCAGGTCAAACTCTACCCAAGGCAACTCAAGTAAGCGTTCATTTATTGCTACATTAACAAGTTTGTGTCTCATCATCATCCAGCGAGACATAAAAACTTTCATGCACCAAACTGACTTTTAGGAATTTTTACCAGGTGATGGTTACATTTTGTCTCATGGACAAAGCTGCTCTTAAGTACTGCTTAAAGATTTTGTGGTCTAACTTAAAGAATATTGTGCAAAATCATAAACGTAGTGCATCAACTACCGGTAATCGTTGTATAATGAGATGAGGAACACAGAATTCAGAATTATTCTACCCTGCCCAACAGTCTCGTGCTTCTAGAGGCAATTTAACACATTCTATTCATTCATTCGTTCATTCATTCATTATCTTCCGCTTAATCCACATGGGGTCGGGGGCCAGCCGGTGCCCACCTGGCAACTCTGGGTGCAAGGGCAGGAACAACCCTAGACGGGATGCCAATCCATCAAAGAGGACATGCACACAGTAACACACAAGGGCCACTTTAAAAAACATCAATTAATCTAACATGCATGTCTTTGGACTGTGAGAAGAAACCGCATTACCTGGAGTAAACCCACGCAGAGACGAGGAGGACATGCAGATTCCACACAGAAAGGACCCAGGGCACTTCACCCTGGGATTCATCCCGGGACCTTCTTGCTCTGAGGCAGCGGTGCTACCCACCGAGTCACCAATCAAGCCACCATATGTATATATATATATATATATAATGTATGACGATTCACTTTAACTGCTTAATCCCTGACAAGACTAGACAGGATGCTCATTTCTTAGATTTCCAAGAACATATTTGGAGCTTTAAGTACAGTTATTACAGCAGAATAAAAACTTAAATGGACTACTTTACTTCATACAGTATTTCATAATTTATCAGTTGAAACCATGCGCAGGTTCGAGCGATGGAGGGCAGTGGATGAAAACGTTTTTTTAAACATCGTTTTGCATCTATAATTCGTACAGGGTCTTAAAATTGTCCCTACCGTTTCAGTCCAAGCTAAGGGTTGTCCAGAGAGACACTACAGAAGCAGGTGGCAGTCAGTCATCTTGCTTTGTCAAGGCCATTATAGTGGCTTTGTAATTACAATTATGATTGAGGCAGTTGCTGAAAAGGATGTACTGAAAGGAATTCTGGTAATCTTTCATTAGCACGAAACTGATGGTTGCTGCCATGCAGGTTGTCAGAAAGCTATTAATGCATCCTTAGCTTTTTTTTTTCATTGTGTGACCTTGTCTATGTGTTCAAACTTGCCTGAGGGTTGTTCAGAGTCACTCAAACTTGCAAAAGCTGTATGATGTCTTGCTTTTCAGGTATATTTGTATTTGTAATAACATTCATCTCAGCAAATCTGTAGCTGGCGTCCACCCTGTTTTGTTTATTTAATTTTTTCCAGTCATTAGCTCCTTAGCTGGCACTCACCCTAAAGAGGAATTGTGTTGCTGGGCTTTCTCAAATTGTTGTGCAAAAACTTCAGTAGCACTCCAGGCGGCTCTCAGCGGCTCTTTTGTGTTTTCAGACTAATTGCTGCGACCTGTTTCTCATGTTTATCGTGCTTTTTTGGTGGTGTGGAAGGTAGTGTAAGAATACCTTAATAGGGAATGCTTCAGCGTGTTAAGCAATGGTGTACATTATTTCCTTAATTAGGCTATCAAGATGCCTTTCAAGTCCCCAAAGAAAAATGTATTTAACTGAACGTTGCGGCCCTTACTCATCTCATTATGTAATTTTATCCATTTAGTCTCCATTCTCTGCAAGGTAAAATGAAAGTTTTTGTAGGAATGTATAAACGAAGTCAGAGCATCCCTGGGTCAGTGCCACTGTATTGACTATTTTGGACCCTTCTGTGCCCTTTCAACTCAATAAATATGAAGTACTGTCTCCAAGTCAAGAAGATAAGATTATGTAAGTTAGTGTGCCATACACATGAAGCCAAAAGCTTATGATTGGAAAGGGAAAAGCTGTCAAAAAAATCAGATAAGTAATCAATCAAAGGTTAAAAACGAAATGAAACCAAATGGCCAATTAAAATCAATCAATCAATTAATCAAAACCCAGTCATAAGACAACACAATGGTTCCTCAGAGCATAGCCAAACCTGACATATGTCAATTTAAATAAACCATTTCCCCGAATCAGAATGTGCATACCATACACACGAGGTCTTTAACTAGCACACATTTACTCATTCTCTCTACAGATGGCAAACTTGCACCAGTATTTGCTGTGTTGTGCAAGGCACTTTGATATCTGCATTGATACCCATTGAGTCCTCTGGAGAACCTTATAGATATTGACATAAGCCAAATGTTTTGAGGTTGAAGTACAACTTTGTAAGTTGACTGAGGTTTCTCAAGGGGAGGAAACTTGTGGGTTCTCACTTTTTCTCCCAACCATCCAAATAGCTGTACTTGGCCTTTTGTTTTTCTGTGTCCTGGACAAAATTATAGATTGTCCAGTATCTTTGAGGAGGATGCTTAACAGAGTAAATGTAGGTAAAAATGTACGTCAGAGCAATTAGACATGGCATGTTGAGTGGCTAGTTTTAGCTATTGTTTTCTGAGTGAAAATCCAAGAAGTACAGTAAGACTTTTTTCTAACCAAAACAATTAAACAAAAATTCAAACTTTAGATATGGGTGCCCTGACCAAAACACTCCATGGTGTGATTCTCCGAAGACGATGCACGTAACCCAGTTCCGTTGGTTGCGCTAATTGCCATAACTCCAACTGAAGAAGAACTAGGATGTAATCAATGAGCATATTAGGCATTTTAGATTATTTCATTATTATATTATGCATATTGAATCACATCTGTGAGTGTGATTTCAGAAACATGCCCAAACAGCATTTAGCTGAATGACTATAAAATCTTACTTTATTTGCTCTTATTTGATTTATAATAGACTATTTAAATGGATGACTAATACCTTCTAAAAGTATCGTAGACAAATATCCACCAACGTCAGAGATCTGAATTGCTTCCAGATGATTTGCTTAATATGAAAAGCCTGACTATTACACAGGTGCACATTACATTACTCTAACTTTTCTACTCGCTTTGACCTAATAATCCACCCATGTCTATCGCTCTATATTACAACGTATATTAGTCAGACAATGTTATGAAGTTCATATTTCAAAGCACAAAATGCTCTGAAACCATGTCTCGTCTCCTCATGCCGGTATTCCAGCACATCAGTCATGACTGATAAACGGCTGCCACTGTCGAATTTCATCGATTCTCTTCTTTCTGACTGGAGATACTGATTTACTCATTTGGCTTGGTTAAAATGTAGTGTGGCTACTTTGCACATGATCGATTGGCTTTGAACTTTGATTTATCTTTTGTATTTTTAAATAAGGAATTAATCTCTGTTGTTTTCACTGTCAATTCCCAAATGCATCAAACAACATCAAGTTAAATGTAAAGGCTGCTAGCTACGTAAGAGTTATTTGATAATTGAGTGAATCATAATCCGAGCAGTTGATTATTCATTTCAAAACTGTCAGTCGTCGCAGCCCTGCAGGTGAGGCACCTTAACGAGGAGAAAGAGTATGCAGTCATCAGTTTAAGCGAGTGTCGTTTGGAACAAATCATATTCAGATGTATTACTTATAGCCTGTCTCTTCCCTCATTGTTAGTCTATCAGTACTCCAGGCATGACTAGTAACTCTAGGGTGAACATAGTTAGTCCGCAGTTGTGTGCTCTTGTTCGATTTTGATGCGACAAATCCCGAAGTTTGTGACTATAACTGTCAGCAGAAACGCTTTGAATTTTCATGTTTGCAGGTGAGTTCTGCCTGAATTTGATTGAGACCTTGAAAAGCACATCTTCGCTGCGTCTCTTCTGGGCTGCTCTACGCCCACTTCTCCTTGGACGAATCCTGTATAACCCTGACACGCCCTTTACACGGCGAGTTATGAAAGAGGTATCGTACCCGTACCCGTGCGTAGTGAGTGCATGTAGATTCATTGTCAAACTAGGCATATCAGCAGACATTTAGAAGGGGAGTCTACATGCATTTTGTTAGACTGTAAGAGTCATGTCAAGATTTAGATATTTAGACATAAAAAGCACTAGAGTCTATTCTTCCTTTGTGCGTGTGTATGAACATTTGTACTTTTGTCACACTGAGCAAGGCTGGTAGCGTTTCCCAGGTGATGAAGTGAGTGTGGGCAGTTGCACTGGGTTACGCACACTCACTTATCTTAGATAAAGATGTACAGTATTAACTGGTGAATACACTTCTGCTCTTTATCTCGCTGATTTACATGTCACTTAATCTCTTAATCTCTGTGTGTGCTGCGTGTGTACCCATTTATGCAGTAAACACAAACACTACAACACTACCTGCCACATTTCAGACGCAGTGCAGCACTATAGTAAGGTATTTTTGCACATGATCTGGATGCTTAATCCAGGGGTGAAAGTAGGGTGGAACGGTCCGGAACTGCAAAGTGCTAAAAGATTCAGTGGTGGTACAGGCCAGAGGGGAGAACAGCTGCCACATTCAAACAAGTTATGATCGCACTTTCGGCAATAAAACACATCTAGTTGCTTCATTCTCATATTATTTGCTTTATTCTGAATCGCTTACAGTTGATACAGTCTTATGTGGTACAGTGCAAGCCCCCAAAACCAGCAACTCACAACTACTGGTAATTGTGAGTGATTTGATATAAAGTCCTTAAAGTCCAATTTTCTTCACTTTTGTGAAGAATGCCAAGAACACACAAAAAGATTACAGCAGGAAACAATTATTCAAACGTTTAAGAGAAAAGTCAGAGATTTGAAAAATGTACCCAATATCAAGCGCTTCAAATGAGTTTATTTCAAGGATGCATGAACCGGAGGCTACTTTCACCCCTGCTTAAGTCTGTACCAAGCATTAATTATGTGGGTTAAAGCAGTTACTAACCTGTGTGTCAGATAGTTTGTTTTTAAAATCATTGAATTTTGTAGTAATACATTTTAAACCACTGAATATCATTGACAATGTGGTGTTTTCGGTAATGTTCTGCTGTGAAACCTTAGGTTCTTTCATTCCTGTGGATCTGTCTATAATTAACATAGCATAATTAAAGTAAACTGTATGCTAACATATCCATTTTTAGCTACTAACAAAAGACAATTTCCTTTGAAAAACCCAGATGTAATAATAAAACGCTGTGTTTATTAATCCAGGCCAACAGCACCTTTGATGCCCTGGCTAAATTGGTTGAACTGTGTAACCTTTGGTTGGAGAACGAGGATGAAATCTGGAACTACTTTCAGAACAGTACACAGGTCAACACAGTGCGGGTGAGAGTCGCATTGCTGCTCTTTGTTTATTATGCACACATAATGCTTTATTTCAGAATGAAATGCTGTAGCTCTTGCTGTAATCTTCTCAGTTGTTATTCCTCTCAAATACCAATGAAACCATGCTCCATTATGGTCATTTATATTTTAAAAACTCGTATACAATGATGTCAATGGCTTTGCTTTTTATCTTTAAGCTTCTGTATACTGTAAATGAAAAGAGGCTCAATTGCAAACAGCTTGTCTTGATTTACAGATCATTTTATGCAATACCTTTGAAATGGGCTGTCATAAGGTCAGCACTTTTTTCACTTTTAAACTCTTGAGCTGCAGTAAGTCCCATTTTCAGGCATATTATCAGCGTTATTTCATTTTGGAATGGATTTCTGAGAAGCTGGATTTTTTTTCTTTCTATTCCAGACTCCTTTATTTACCCATCTGGCAATAGTAAGGTTAATTTCGTTTCATTCATGTACCTTTCAAATGATTCATTCTTCGTATTGAACAGCGGTAAAGAGACACGTTTCTATTAAATATGAAACAGAGACTTACATAATTGCAAGAGCATTAAGACAGAGTGTAAGGTGAGATCTATTAACACCGTGTGAAATATTTAGCTACAAAGTGTAGGAGAAACACACAGAAGAAGAATTACAAGAAGACTGAGGGAAGGTTTTTTCCTTTTTTTATGTCTAACCACAGGTCACATTGGGTGTAATAAGTATCTGGAATCAAGAATCACTAAGTCTCCAGGTTTCCCATACATAAAAAAAGATTGGAAAGTCTAAATCTAGCCTTGTTCCAGCAGCACTGTTCACTCTAGCTGGGCTTCTATTTAAATAAACAGCAAAGTTCAGGGCAGCGAATGGCACTCTTAAGTAGTCGAAACTCATACATTTACGTTTTCGCTCTCGGTAGACCTGTTTATCCAAAGCAGCTTACAACTGATAAAGATTTATGTGGTACAATGCAAGCAACTGTGGGTTAAAACATTGCACAAGAGTCCAACAGCAGATTTACAGTGCTGGATTTTGGACCCTGAACCTTTTGGTTAGTACTAGGAAATGGAGTGAGGTGTGTTTGTGACAATAACCATTTTGATTTTGCATTCACTTTCAGTGCTTTTCTTATTCAACAAATAACATGAGATATTCCACAATTTTTTTTCTAAATTCCAACCTTGCGGCATTAAGAAAACAGCAAAAAAAAGAAATCAATGTAATTGTTGTAGTCTGTAGTCACAATTGTGTTTTTGAATCAAGTAGAGGAAAAAAAATATGGAATTACTACGTTCTGAGAAAAATATTATGCAATCACTCTGTAATTTGCAGTTCTATATCAAACCTGCAGCAGATTAAATCTGATCATTAGTAGTCAGTTAAAAAAAAAGAGTGCTCACACCTTGCACAAAGTGGATTTACATGCTCCAACATGAGATATGTCAATAGAAACAAAGGATAGAATTATAAACCTTCTTCAAGAAGGTAAATCATCACAGAATGTTGCATAAGATGTTGGTTGTTTCCAGTCAGCTTGGTCTAAAATCTGGACCAAGTAGAAACAAAATGGGAAGGTTGTCAATTTGAAGCAATACGTGTTGAAAACAGAAAACGCACAACAAAACTAATAAGACACAAGGGGGCAGAAACGGGAGTCAATGTCTGTGATCAAACTGTAAGAAATCGCCTAAAAGAAATAGGATTTACATACAGCAAAGCCACACAAAAGCCATCATTAACACAAAAACAGAAAAGAACAAGGCTACAGCGTGTTAAAGTAAAGCAATTATGGACTGCGGATGACTGGATGAAAGAAATCTTCAGAGATGAATAGCAAATTTGCATTGGATGCTGCTGGAAAGTTTGTCTGGTGCCGGTCCAACGAAATTCATAAAGATGACTGCCTGAAGAAAACATGTAAATTTGCACAGCCAGTGACGATGGAGCTGCATGTCAGGTAAAGGCACGGAGGAGATGACAGTCATTACATCTTCAATAAATGCCAAAGTGCACATTCAAATTAGGGACTCTATTCTTATTCTATCAGCTGAAGGGATGTTTGGTGATGATGACTTCATCATGAATGCAAAGGACGTGAAAACTTTCCTTTAATAAAGACATATAATGTCAATGGCGTGATCTGGAAATGGTCCAGATCTTAATCCAGTTGGAAATTGCTGGTGGAAATTGAAGAAAATGGTCAATGACAAGGCTCCTACCTACAATGCTAATCTGGTAACAGCAATAACAGACAGTTAGAGACGAATTGATAAAGAATACTGTTTGTCATTCGTTAAATCCATGCCTTAGACAATTTAAGCTGTTATAAAAGCCAGAGGTTTGATGCAACAAAGTATTAATGGTGTCATGGTTTTTGATTCCATAATATTTTCCTGAAAATTTAGTGAATACATATGTTTTTTCTCTACTTGGAACTAAAAGCACAATTGTGACTGACTATAGCAATAATATCTATATATAATATATTTTATGGTTATAATAAAAATGTGGCATGCCTCTATAATTAACTTTTTTTTCTACAAAATTAAACACTATACACAAAAGATCATTCTCCAAGAGTGGTGATTCCATATGTTTGCCAGAGCTTGTAGATTAGGCTGCAATGTAATATATACAGTATACATGAAACTCCTCTGTACATTCAACTTACAATGGATTTGTTGATCTATTGTGAAAGAGGGAGCAACAGTAGAGATGTTAATTAACTTCTGTGCCACCACTGTCGCAGTAAAGCAGTGCAAATAACAAATGTATAATATTCTATTATTATATATAGGTCTGCAAAGCCTTTGTGTTTTTGCATTGCAGGAAAGAAATAATATAGATGTTCCCAGATGAACAAGTCATAAAGAAATAGCTCGTATGACTACAGCTTCCAGAAGTTTTGGAGAAACTGGTTGATTTGTGTAAAGCTCTTTATGGATGATGGCCTTTCTTCACCCCATGTAGGATTTTGGCTCATCGTCATGTGTGTGTGTGTGTGTGTGTGTGTTTTACTTTATTTTTAATTGTTTTTTGATGATTGGGTGTTTTGCAATGCGCGTAAACCTGCCAACCCATCAGAACGCGGCAGACCAGCAGAGCTAATGATTGCTCTTATCATGGACGCCGCTGCTCCTAAAATAATGAAGTTTGGATTTAAGAAGTATGTAGTCGATAAGAAGAACAAAAAGCGAACTGAAACGTGCAGGGTTTGCAGCACCAAAATCAGCGACACGACCACCACAACTTCAAACTTTAGGTCTCCTCTTCAAAACCCACATGAAGACTGTGTCTGTTAAGCTAACGCTAATCACTGGCTAACAGAACATTAGTTATAAAGCTAACGTTAGTTCAAATTTTAGATTTGACTTTCGAATCTTTTGTGTATTCACTGAGACAAAACGGACAACATTTGTAATGTTTTACATTTTAAAAAGGCAAATGTTTTAAGGTTTAAGTCCTCCAACCCTTATTTGCAACATTTCCCAAATACCGTTATCCAGACCTGAGCAGTTGAAGGTTAAGTGTTGGGGATTTGAACACAACTTTCCAATTACTAGCCCAGTGCTGCACTACATCCTCAATCATTGGAATCAAACTTTATCAGTTTGCATTTGCTGACATTACCATGATGTGATCTGACTACGCATATAACAATATGACATGAACCCTACACGTCAATATGCCGCTAAAATGAATCTTAACCCGTGTATGATCATCATTCTGCCTGTGTGATGACTCCAGGAGGAACGACGGCATCGTTACACACGATACTTTTCGTTTAGAGACCATGCGCATGAGGTGCGTAGAGGATTGCTCTTGTTCTGAGACCTCATGCACACACAAAGCAGGACGATACTCTGCACAGAAACTGCATATCAATTCGTTACGTCGTCCACAAGCAGCTGGAACACTAACGCTCAGGCGTTTGTGCATGAGCACTAGATAGAGGAACAGCTGGAATTCAAGCGTATCCTTGTAGAACAAATGAAGGAGACTGATAAAGGTGAGATGTGAGTACAGAATGTACAAACGAGAGCCAGAGAGTCTGAGATAGTAGTTTGCTGTTTATTTCTCATCTGGCTAAAGAGAAACACTGCCATCTAGCTTAATGTTCTACACTGATGACAGAGAGAGATGAGAATGAAAAGGCCAGTAACTGTAATGACCCTGAAAATGGTGGTAGGCGGTAGTCCTTTGGTAGTCCGGTAGACTTTGAGCACTATACTTTCATAACGCCATCTCACTTTCATTCGAAAATTGCTTGTACAAAGTTTCATTCATGCTACAGATGTGCTTTTCTTGTATAATAAGCGAGATAGAAGTTCTCAGATGTGGTGTTGGCAAATGAGTAGTAAATGAATTCAAATAAGGCAATTACTTCCAGGTTTTTTTTTCTTTTTTGCTTGCTTTACTTGGTTGGTACTTTCTGCCTTATCAACCTGACTAATTACATTGGTAAATCGAAGTTAAAACATTGGACCCTTAATCTTTGCTCAATTGGAAGTCACTCGAAGTAGGAATGTCTGCTAAACGGCTAAATTAGTTACTTAACTAGCTAGGGAACCATAAACAAATACAAACAGTCACATTTACTGTCTGTACAGAGAGAGGTGGAAGAAGTACACAAGATCTTTACTTAAAAAGCACTACTAATCTTATAAAAAAATACTAATGTGAAAGTTGAAGTATGACTTCCATATTTTATTGAAGCAGAAGTAAGAAAAACATACCACTCAATGTACTTGTAGCATTTCTTTAAAAAGTCTTTCGATCTCAATTTTTAAGACATAATGTCTTTTGTTGAGGGTAAAGACGTACAGATCCACTGAGGGTCAGTAACTGAGGGGGCATAGTGGTTTGCTCTAAAACTACACAAATCAGCTGCAATCAGTATTACATAGTATTTGAATATTCATGACAGAAATAAATTTCACCATCACAGGGACATGGATAAACCTTGTGTCTGATTAATCAGGTGTTTCATTAAGTGCCTAACTGGAATTTCCTAAATAAAAATAAATAAATGCATAAAATAAATTAAACAGATAAATAATAAAAACATATAAATAGGTTCATAAAAGCTAAAGTGATTAACCTGTTTGGAAAATGTAGCAAGTCAAAAGTTTAGGTGTATTTTTAAATGTAGTGAATAAAAGTAAAATGTTATAGAAATAATACAGTAAGGTACATATACCTAAAAAATACCTTAAGTACAGTGACATAGTACTTGTTATTATTATTTACCACTTCTGGGCATAGATGGACACCGAATATTTCTGTTGCATTCAGAAAGTATTACACTTGCTAAAACAAAAAAAAAACCTTATTTAAAATGTAATATGTAGTCTTATTAGTCCCAAAGTTTTTCACTGGGTGTCTGAAAGGTCAAATCTTTTGAGGTTTCAAAACAGCGACTAAAGTCCAAACTCTTGGTTTATAAAGGACTGTCATCGCATGTACATATTTACCTAAACAAAATGGGTGCTGCAAATGAAAGTAAACGTCTGACAGTAGAAACCATTAGTACCATTGGGTTGATTTACACAATCTGGCATCACTGCACCTTACTTTGACTGCCTTACCTACTTTACTGTCTTTTGTTTTGTTAAAGGTCTTGCTGCAGAATCCACTCTTTGTTACGGCTCTCGATCAGCAATTGACTGGATCCAGGTTGTCCTCAGCGCTGATTGCTAACTTCCTGTATAATGGCGATCCAAAGGACCGGCCTGTTGGGATGCCAAATTCTGATTGGAGGACCTTCTTCAACGCCACTAGCCAAGTTGCATCGCTCATCAAGCAAGTCATGGAGGTTGGCGGCTCCGCTTATATTCATTCTGCTCTTGATTTTTTATGCTCTGTTTAATACGGATCCTTACTAAATACCTGAAGGAACACCTAAATTCTTATTTCATTCTTCTATATCCTGCACTCTACTTACACTACATGATCATATGTATGTAGACCTCCCTTGTAACTGGGTCATTGGGCCACACTCCCTTC
Organism: Parotocinclus haroldoi; assembly: GCA_034779995.1. Lineage (NCBI taxonomy): Eukaryota > Metazoa > Chordata > Actinopteri > Siluriformes > Loricariidae > Parotocinclus > Parotocinclus haroldoi. The sequence continues at coordinate 16,515 of JAUZST010045252.1, forward strand.
TAATAAGTATATAATATGGAGCGTACAACTGTAGAATCTTTATAGACAGACACTGAGATTAGAATGAGATGTAATTAGAAGCTCAGTGGCTCTCACTATGGCCTGTCAGATTACACATTATTACACAAGTATTCAAATGCTTTGAAAAGTAACCATTTTAGTAGCTGCTTGCTCTAAAACCAACTTTTCTAACAATCTGAACTTTAGAATTAACCCTGCACGTGACAGGTTGACAAGTTCAAATGGATGTCGTGTTGTCAGATCTCGACACCAAATATGAAGTTTTGCTGATTCGATGTGTAACAGGAACGCAGCCATCAATAAATTGCAACACGTCGGTTTGTTTTTTCCAGTCAAATAATTCCTTTGGAGCTTCCAAAAATATTTGTGCAGAAGCAATGTGTTGCACTCCGTTGCCTTACTGCAGCTGATGACCCGCTGCTTGTGTGTGTACTTGTCAGCTGCGCTGTGTTCTCTTTGATATTCGGTACAAACTCAGCAGTACACTGGTTTAGGCCTGTCACTCATGACGGCTCATTAGTGCTGCGCGAAGGAGGGAGTGAGTGCAAGCTGCAAACACATGAGAGTCTGGACCACAGACCTACAAATCAACCAGCACCTTCTGTTCCATCACACCATCCAGCCATTCATCTTCTCCACCTGAACGTGTTCTCGCTGCTCCGTCACACTGCGCCTTATGTGTAGCAAAGTCTCAGATCTGTGCGTTTGTTTTTTTGCAGTGTTTTGATCTGAACAAGTTTGAGGCCGTATCGAGCGCGACGTTGCTGGTGGAGCGAGCGCTGCAGCTGCTGGATGAAGACAGGCTTTGGGCCGCAGTGGTCTTCACTGATATTCAGGCCAGCGATCCGATGCTAGTCAAATACAGTATCCGGATGGACATTGAAGAGACTGAGAGGACAGATAAGGTCAAGGATAGGTATGTTTTCAACCAGGGACAGCCTGACACCCACTTATGGGGCAGAAAAATGATCTAAAATGTTCAACTTTTCTGTTTCAGCAGACCCCACCTTTAAAATCATAAGAGAAAATTCACATTATGGTATCTTACCAGTAAAGAGTAAACCAAGTCAAGTAAAATCAGTTTTATTTCTGTAGCACTTTTTGTATCAAAACTATCACAGTTTTACAACTTCTGATTACCTTCTATTATCTAAGCCCAGTGACAACTTCTTGACAACTTCAATCTAGGGCAACAGCGGAAAGGAAAATCTCCTTAAATATTATAAGGACCTGAACCTTGGGATCATTTATGGCCTAGATGTTATATGAAACTGAATCATTACATTTAAATCTGATCAATATGTTCATTTTCATGTACATACGTTTTAATAAACAGTTAAAGAAAAAGTTTAAAAATATAATAATTAAATTAAAAAATATATGATGTGGAATAATAATAATAATAAAATAATAATAAAATAAAGAAATTAAAGCTATAGCATTTAATTTTCTTCCTGGAACAGAAGAACATCTTAGTGTATGGGCTGTAACTGCTACTAGAAATACTGGTACTGATCTCGGAGAGAAAAGAGAATATGTAGTTAGAGTGTAAGAGTAAGGCTCCAAAGCTCTGAATATAAAGGTATGTGCCACTTAACAATTGCATTACGTTCTGTACATCATGCTGTTGACCAAAATGGGCGTTGATCAGCCATTGCTATAGTCACATAGTCTTTTTATGCTACTTTAACGTAAATATTACCTTTTGCAATTAATTGACTTTCACAATAATTATAATGTACTGTTATAACCCTGTGTAGGAGGATAGCGTAACAGTTAGACGGTGACACCTATTTATAGATCATTACAAGCAGTGGGATCCACATAAACATGAGCTACTTGCACACAGAGTTAGAACAGCCTCTAGTCCAAACTTGAGCTAACAAGCAAGTGGTCACATGACTGGTAGTCACACACACGCAAAAATTATGACTTCCTGCTCTTAAACTCCCACACACAGTGTTAATTTAACCACAAACTGTTGAATTGACCACACTGATATGACTTAAATACGATGAAATGATTCAGGAGAAAAGGTTTGTGCCGTTTATTACACTGTGTTTTCTATCTAAAGTCGCTGTTAATGAAATCAGTAGCAGCAAAACGAAAAAAAAAGAGAAAATAATGACACTTTAGGAATTAATAGTTTAAGATTAAGGATTGAAATAATGGTACATTACTATAATTTGTTTAATTTTTTTAATTTCCTGAATTTCTGGCTCCATAGATATAGGGGATGCTGTGTAGGTGGTAGCGTTCCACCAGAGGTATCTTTGACAAACAAATCTACAGTGTTCCTGGTATGAGAATATAAAGGACATCAAGCTGCGTTTAGTTCCATATTAATTTGCTCATTAATGGTCTTGTTCAAGGTTCTGGTTTCCATCAGCGCGAGATAACCCCTTTAACGACATGCGCTATGTCCGGGGAGGCTTCCTATACCTGCAGGACATGGTGGACCGCGGCATCGTCCGTGCTCAGACGGGTGTTCGGCAGACCCTGGGCATCTACGTGCAGCAGACACCTTACCCGTGCTACATCGACGACGTGTGAGTACGCCGCTTTGCTTTTAGGGAGCTTTGTGCTGGTGTGACTTATGACTTCAATAAACGCATTCGGCTCAAGCATTTGGCTCACGTCCTGACTAAAGAGGGACAAATTTCCCACAGGAACTCAATCCAGTCACTCACTCAGTCAGCTCTCTTTTACTTTCCGATTCTGGGCCCTGGATGCTGCTCTTGAGCAACAGAGCTGTATATAAATGTCGATCGTTGGTATTAAAGTTTAATATTAGGGTTTTTTTTCTTTATTTGTAAGCTAGTTCGGCTGTGGAGGGAAAAAAAAAAAACCAGTGCATCAGTAACAGTCCTTATTGGATAATTCACTGTTGCCTTTTTTAACCAAATTTTAAGCCTGTGCTGTTTGTTTATTTGCTTTCAATCTGCTAGTTTGTATCCATCTTGTTATCAAGGAGACAGAAGCCGCGATGAAGACATTAGCGCTGGATCGCGTTGCATCTGGCGCCGGCGATAATGCGTTTATTGATTGCGCCAGAACACACACAGCCTCGGAAATCATGTTTTATAGATCTCTCAACATGTCGGCTTGCCCGTGGACTTTCCAATTACCAAATATGAAGCGTCACCCTAATGAGGGAGGTGGCTAGGTTCAGCTTAATGTGAGTCATCTGCTTTCAACCAATCAAATCGGGGAAAACCGTGACAACATGGTGTTCAGCGCCCACAGTCAGGCCTTATTCAATTATGCATGCGCCGTTCAGCTGAATAATTTAAGCCAGACCGTCTATCTGTTATACTGTAAGTGTACTTTGTTTGCACTCGGTCTGGACCCACACAGGACCAGCACAGATACTACTGGGTAGTGGATTATGATGGTGTGTTAGTGTGTGTGGCGCTGTAAGTGGATCAGACACAGCACTGCACTGTGTTGGGTGACCGTGTACTATTATATCATCTTATATCGCACACGTCAAATGTCTCCAATTTGTATGGATACATGGCTGGATATTTTTGGTTGCTGGACTGTTTTCTCTCCAGCACTGACACTAGGGTGTTTAAAAAAAAAAAAAAACTCAAGCAGCACTGCTATGTCTGATCCAATCAAACCAGCACAACGCACACTAACACATCACCACAATGTCAGTGTAACTGCAGTGCTAAGACTGATCCAGCATCCAAATAGTACCTGATCTGTGCTGGTCCTGTGGGAACCCTTGTCACTCCTCTGCTGTACCTCATCCTTTATATTCTAAATGTAATATTTTTCCATATCATATAACTGCAGTTAGTAACTGTGTAACTTTAAAGTGCAGCTGTGCTTGATTCTATTGTTCGTTTCCTTTAACAGAAATGATTGATTTAACAGGCACAAATGATTACCCTTGACTCCGTTTACACCCTCATTATTTAAAAATTACATTTCTGGCCACGTTTAAAGCCCTTTTGCTCCCTTATTTATCTTATCAGCACAGCTTCCTAGGTTTGGTATCACAAGCAGCTTAGATGTTTGCAATTCATCTCCTGCTAATTAGTATTCAGGCCTTGTTCCTGTAACTGAATCCAGCCGTAAGCAGGAGAAAGACCTGCAATCCCTCCCATAATCAGGTTTTACTGCAGAAAGTTCAGAGTCTTGTAACAGTGCATTGCATGACTAGCATAACCACGTAGAAACATTTATAGGCAGATGCTTCATGCTTAGAGCTGCGACGAGAGTTAATAACCAGAACGTTTGGTGTCACAGCATCTTAAGTCACCTTCTAATTCTGCTCCTTTAGTTTGTCTAGGTTCATGAATATCACTTTCTGATGACGGATGTTCCAACTGCTCTGATTGTATTTGTTTTTTGGGGGTTAATCCCTTGTTTATAGTATTTCTGAGTATTTTTGAGAACTTTTCATTAAGGTGTTGCAGCTAATTGTCATGTGTAAACTAGTCTACTCTAAGGAAAGGATAAAACATAAAAAAAATAGTGTACCATTATTTGAACAGTCGAAGGAACGTACGACGTTCGCAAATAATTGAGTGATATTTCAACAAGAAAATGAAATTTTATTAGGATCACCAGGAGATCAAATGAAAAGTCAAAGAAAGTTGGTCCATTAGGTAAGCCTAAGCCTGTCTACTGTTGTGCCTGACTTGTACCCTGTGCTGCCAGGTAGGTTCTCCCGCTTGCCTGCCCAGGATCAAGCAAATAAGAGTTAAATAAGGAATGATAATGACAATATAATTTTTTTTTCTTAACCTATTTATTCGAATAGCTTAAAAAACTCATGAACTGGTAAATAAAATTGGCAGCGTGGGGGCTCGGTGGGTAGCACCGCTGCCTCACAGCAAAGTAGTCCCGGGTTCAAACCCAGGATGGAGCAGCCTGGGTCCTTTCAGTGAGGGCTCAGTATGCCTCCCCATGTCTGCGTGGGTTTACTCCGGGTACTCCGGTTTCCTCCCACAGTCCAAAGACACGTGTTGGGTTAATTGTTATCTTTAAAGTGTCCCTTAGTGTGTGACTGTGTGTGTGCACACAGTGTTCATCGTAGGGTGCACACAGTCTAGGGTTGGTCCTGCCCTTGCGCCCAGAGGGGGATGGGCACCGGCTGGCCCCGTGTGGATTAAGCGGAAGATAACGAATGAATGAAGCAATGTTATAAAATACAAGATTCTATTTACAATCCAAAGACATAAATCGTCCAGAAACATGACCAATCCATGCCAACTCAAATCGCAAATGTTATTTTTGCAGGTATAGCATAAGGTATTTACACGCTATTAAATATGCCTCAGTGTATATAAATGAATAATAATTCACTTACTGTATTACATTGTATGACAGTGATGTTTCTTGTTGCACGGTTTTAAAATGTTGACGATTTTATCTGAACTAGACTGAATCAGTATTTCCAGATTTCAGTTTTATTTACATTCACGAAAGGAAATATTGGCAGTATTAGTTTGTGAGGCATCATAAATCCTGTGACTTATTTGACGTACCATGTCAGGCTCACGCTGTTCTTCAGTCGGAACATGGAGATGACACGTTAAATGATCTCATACAGAGAGATTGTTGAGCCTGTTGAGATCAGATCTTATCAGGATTCACGAGTTCATAAAACAGCTGCTATTTCGCTAACGTAGGCCGATGTCTTCTGTAATTAAAAAAAAAAGCAGATCAAGAGCTACAGTAAGTTACATTGATAACTTCTGGAAACATGACTCGTGTGTTTGAGTTAGGGCTCCAGAATATTGAATGTTATAAGATCATTTACAATAACTACTAATGATATATGTGAATCACTAATGGTGCTCATGTGAGGTCAGCGTATATGGCATGCAATTGCCTATTCAGCCCTTCATAATGCTCTGAAAGACTTGGCAGCAACATATGAAATCCTTAAAATGCTCAGTTCATGGATTACCTGCATACTGCATATCGCTTGCTCAGGAGAATGCAAAATTCAGAGTATGGTTTACATTTAGAACAGGGTCAGAACTGTGGAGTCTGTAGGCTGCCCATATCATCTCTTTGTGGCCACAGTGTACCTATTTGTAGGTACGGCATTTGTAGGTATGCCCACGGCATCTGTGGTGGTCCTCTGGATGTCCAGACCATTATAGAACAGAGCAAAGGGGATAAATAAAGTACAGTATGCAGAGAAACAGATGGATTACTGGCTGTAATTGTAGAACTACAAAGTGCTTCGATATGCTAAGTGAAACTGATTAAACAGACAATGAGTGTAGAAACAATCTGTACCTAATAAAGTGATTGTATACTAAATAGTACATTTGTACATATTGTACACAATATACATTTTGCGCAATGGACTTCATTCAGAATGCACATTGGGACCGTGTCAAAAACAAATGGAGATCCAGACATGCAAAGGGCAAAACTGTCGCTCCTCCACTTGGTTGCGGTTACAGCTAAACGTCAACACGATGATCCTGCTGAGGTGTTGGAAAGAGAATGAGGGTTATCAAAGGATATGAATAGAGACTATAAACCCTGAAATCGTCCTGCTCCCTCAGCTATTACCTCTCTGAGTCCCTCCGGACAGACCTGGACCCACATCAATTATTAACGCTCCCAAACAGCACTTCCATTCATAAATTATCTACAAAGGAAAGTGAGCAAGAGGGGAAATGCATAGAGAGAGAGAGAATTTTAGTCATGTTCTCTGTGTAAACATGCAAAGGTGCTGAGAAAATGCCTCATCTGAAATTCAAATGCAATTTAAAGCATAGGGGTGCCTTCTCCTGCCCGTCAGAAACAACTCGCCATGTGAAGCATCCACACCACGATGTGCTCAAAATGAATACCGTTAATCCTCAGATTTCTGCACTAAAATCTACTTTGGTTCTTAAAAGAGCATTTATTCAGATAAAAGGTGGGTCTCCAAGGAACGGACTGGCGTCTGTATAATAAACAGGATTCATCAAACTTTGAAACTTGTATACAGTTCATTTCTGTGGCTGACAAAGAGGGACTGTTTTTTTCTCGCTTTTTGAGACGTGAATTGTGTAAGCTGTATTTTCTGTATAAAAAGCCTCACTGGAGAATAGAATTCGATCCGCTAGGAAAGAGAAGCGAAGTAACTCTGAACAGCTACACTTAGCAGCCACTTTATTAGGTACAGCCAATAACAAGGAAGAAATTTTGCTTCAACTGGTAGGGTCAGAATTTGATATAAACAAAATGAAGGCCTGGATCCATCTCACCTTTAGTCAATGTTTCAGGCTACTGGTATTACTGACCATGTCCATAACCACACTGGTTCCATCTTATTCGTTTTGAGAAATGTATGTATAAATATATATAGTCATGGCCGAAATTGTTGGCACCCCTGAAACTTTTTGCAGAAAATGTATTTATTCTGGGCAGCACAAGATGAACAATATGAAGGAATGTACTTATCCCAGAAATGTACTGCAATTACGCATGTTTGTGCATATTGCAACAACACAGGAAAAAAAAACTCACAAAAAAAGCCAAACGGGATATAATTTTTATTCAAAACTTACAAATATGGGCTGGGCAAAACGTAATATTTGGTTGCACACCGTTTTGAAACAATAACTCAAATCAGTCATGTCCTATAACCATCAACAAGCTTCTTGCACCTCTCACATGGCATTTTGGACCATTCGTTTTTTTGCAAACGGCTCCGGGTCTTTCCTCTTTAAAGGGTGCCTTCTCCCAACAGCAATTTTAAGTTCTCTCCACAGGTGTTCAATGGAATTTAGATTCGGACTCATTGCTGACCACTTCAGAACTCCAGTGCTTTGATTCCATCTATTTCTGAGTGCTTTTTGAAGTATGTTTGAGTTTGTGGCCCTGCCGGAAGAACCATGACCTAGGATGCAAATTCAGCAACCAAAAATCCTTTAGATTTCATGATGCCTTGCACGCAGTAAAGGCACCCAGTGCGTGCCAGGGGCAGAAAAAACAACTCCAAAACATATTTGAACCTCCACCATATTTGACTTTAGGTACTGTGGTACTTTTATTTGTAGGCCTCACCCCATTTTCAGTAAACAGTCAAATGTTGTGCTTTTCCAAAAAGCTCTATCTTGGTGTCATCTGTCAGTAAGACATTTTGTCAGTAGGATTTTGGCTTACACGCATGCATTTTGGCAAACTGCAGTCTAGCTTTTTATGTCTCTGTGTCCTCCTGGGTCTCCTGCCATAGCGTTTTATTTTATTCAAATGTTGATGGATAGTTCATGCTGTCACTGATACACCTTAAACCTGTAAGACAGCTTGAATTTCTTTGGAGCTTGTCTGAGGCTACTAATCTATTTTTTTTAAATATTGCCCACACCTGTTACTTACCTGAGACGAGTTTAAACGAGCATCACATACTTGAAACAAAGGTATTTACCCACAATTCTGAAAAGGTGCCAAAAGTTTTTGTCCAACCCGTTGTTGTATATATATATATACCCACTGCTCAGAAAAAATAAAGGGAACACTCCTAGATTTGACTGAATTAAATATTCTCATTGAATACTTGGTTCCTTACGAAGTTGAATGTGCTGACGACAAAATCACACAACAATCATCAATGGAAATCGAATTTATTAACCAATGGAGGCCTGGATTTGGAGTCACACTCAAAATTAAAGTGGAAAAACACACTAAGGCTGATCCAACTTTGATGTATTGTCCTTAAAACAAGTCAAAATGAGGCTCAGTATTGTGTGTGGCCTTTTTGTGCCTGTATGATCTCCCTACAACGCCTGGGCATGCTCCTAATGAGGTGGCGTGTGGTCTCCTGAGGGATCTCCTCCCAGAACTGCACGGTGTTGGGCTATGAGCACAACTTCCATCTGTGGACGTCTGGCCCTCATACCATCCTCATGGTGTCAGTTTCTAACCGCTTGTGCAGACACATGCCCATTTGTGGCCTGCTGGAGGTCATTTTGCAGGGCTCTGGCAGTGCTCCTCCTGTTTCTCCTTGCACAATGGCGGAGGGTTGCTGCTGGGTTGTTGTCCTATGACCTCGTCCACGTCTCTCGGAGTACTGGCCTGTCTCCTGGTAGCGCCTCCAGTCTCTGGACACTACTCTGATAGACACAGTAAACCTTCTTGATGAGCTGCACTACCTGAGCCACTTGTGTGGGTTGTAGAGTCTGACTCATGCTAGCATGAGTGTGAAAGCACAACCAACATTCAAAAGTGACCAAAACATCAGCCAGAAACCATAGGTATTGAGAAGTGGTCTGTGGTCCCCAACTGCAGAACCACTCCTTTGAGTGTGTCTTTCTAATTGCCAATAATTTCCATATATATATATATATATATATATATATATATATATATATAT
>JAUZST010045263.1:0-25868 GCA_034779995.1 Parotocinclus haroldoi
GTACAATAAAGGTTTAATAAACATTTAATATCTTACATCAATTATAGCACGTCCCGTCCTGTAACATAGGGCATGTTCGATTAATCGTACCAGCCGCTTATTAGGACCGAAACCATCCCGTCCCGATGTGCCCCCGTTAACCGGAATCCACTGTGTTTTTTTTTTTTTTTTCTTCGTGCATTTCTTTCATCCAAGCAAATCCTCCCCGAGCTCCACGACCAAGCAGGATGGTATTTTAGAACGTAAAAGCCCTAGTAGCAAATCTTAAAATGATTTTTGTTTCTCCTTAATGAGCTCCTGATTAGGATCTCATGTACTGACGACCTAATAGCTTTAAGAGCTTAAAGTGACAAAAGTACTGTTTGGTTAAAACATGACTCCAGACGGGTTTCCTTTATATTATTTGCATCCTTCATCGAGAGCCGATTGTTCTTTGTTATTTGGAGCAGTTATCGTCCAAAGCGAACAAATCCTTTTAAATAAATGCTGCCCATAAATCATTTCAGTTGGAACAAAAAATGTTAAATTTATCTCGGACACGTGCAGAAGCTATAGTCTGCCCGGCCTGCCTTTTATTCTTTCATACTTGCACGTAATGTGTTTACACGCCGCTCGGCTTTCCTTAAGCACTTTGCTGAATGTTGATTAAGTGCATGTAATGACTGTCAAGAGCAGATACGGGGCAGGGTTCCCCACCGTGCTGAAACCAGGCCAGCTCTTTTTGCCTTTGCGATTCACTTGTGCGGACATCTACGCAGATCGAGCTAAATAATGGGCGTTTCTCATGCACATACGAACGCTATAAATAGACGTTAGTCAGCACCCCGAGGGGGAGACGCCACCATGCGACACACTTGACGTGACTAAGACTCTGTTAAGGATCAAGAACAGGAAACGGCCAGTAACCGTAGTTATTAGTGTAACTTGTAATACTAAGAATAAGGTGAGTTACAGTGAAAGGAGGCTCTGGGACTGTTAGGCAGGTTGGCGAAAAAGTGGGAGCTGTTAGTGGAAGTCAAGTCAAATTGATTTCTATAGCGCTTTTTACAGCCCCGCCTTGTCTCAAAGTAGCTTTATAACATATGAGCTTAATAGGCCAATCCCATATTGAGCAAGCCTGGGGCGACAGCGGCAAGGAAAAACTCCCTAAATGTAGAAAAAAAAAGAGACCTTGGGAGGACCAAGACTCAAAAAGGGAGGCCTAGATGTTAATTGAAGTAGTTAAGTTTGTGTTAAAGGTAAATAATGAAATGTAAATAAATAACGAGATCGATTTTGGATATTGAGTCCTCAGCAGGAAGTCTAAACTTCTGACGAAATGATGGAGCGAGTTCCTGCACTCTGGTGGGACTGGTTTCTGTTGATGGAGACCAGTAGAGTGATGCTGAGGTGGAGGAACATTGAAGTGTGTGGTGCCGGAACATCAGCTGGGAAAGAAAAGAGAACATGTAGTTACATATGGGTATCGCTGATGCCAGGTGCAGCATGACACTCCGGCAGCGCTAACTATAGCAGCATGGCTAAAGGGGAGAAGCTGAAAGAGACGTTGACGTTACCCTCGTGTTTCTATAGCGATAAAATAAAAATGTGCAAATCTTCCAACTGATTTGTAGTTTTTTTGTTGTTTTCCGTGACGTTATTTCCTGATAAAGATTAAGCTTCGACTTACCGCAGAGAAATCGAGATTTTCAGAAAAAAAAGCCACTAACATCACAGAAAGTGCTCGTCATTTTCACCTTTAACTTGGTTTTGAGGTCTGATTTAAATGTCTGTTCGTGGTCAGAAATACAGCGCTTAGAAGGGAAAGTGTGATGTGATATTTGGCGAGGTCTCCCACCCGTAGGTGCTGGTCAGGGACGAGTGGATAATCAAGAAGGTTTTTTTACTGGCACCTGTGGAAGAAATGAGCCATCTGCAGCCCGTTCACTCGTTTAAACTGGGTGCAATTTCAAATCCAATGATTGTTTCTTGCTCTTAGATGAGCGCGTGCTGTTTTCTCAACAGAAACGATGGCTTTCTTTTCTGTATGCTTGTTTTTTAGTGCAGACCAAAGACACGGGTTCAGATCGATTTGACCTAACAGTAAAAGCCTGAGTAAATAAGTGGTTTACCTGGCACGACTAAAAACAATTACCAGCAAACCGCTCAAATTGAGGGCATGTTTTGTCAATGTTTGTCAAATATTGTCCAGAGATATGCTTTGTGTGATTTATTTTTGGTACGTATCCTTTCAGTACTAGACGTTCTCTTCCCTTAAAGTGCCCTGGATGTGAAGCGGACCAACTAAAGTGTATCAGGGTCTGAAATCATAACCAAACGCGTGGAGCACACGGTCTATAAATGGGACCTAGGTGACCTTTAAAAACTGGCGTTTTAGCCTTTAGTTTAGTTAGAATTACATGTGGTAAACCTACTCTTGGTCAGAGTGGCCTTGAGTGTTAAGGTGATGACGTTATCAGACAAGTCAGCATTTCTCTGAATCAGCTGCAGACTTCAGGTTTCTCCTTTTCCTCTTCCTCTCTGACCCCATGATGTTTCATGAGTAAATCTGGATCACTCTTGAGCTCGTGCACAGTGAGGTTTATTTCCGTACTGCCCGGGGTGCATGCCCTTTCGTATGATCGCGCTCAAACATGTAGTGTGTGACAGGTCATGCACACTTTTACGCGTCGCTCTATTGTAGACCGGGCGGCGTGCTCACTGGTTAATCATGGGGTCTCGGGACAAATCTGTTATCCCACTGCCTGAATTCCACCGTACGGCCATAATCTGTTCTGGAAGATTTGGATCCGATTTCCGACCTGTTGAGCATTATTTTTGTAGGGACAAAAACAACGAGTTCTAAAGCCTGCCTGGCCTGGAATCGCTTTCATAACGTCGCTGAAATATTAGACAATTTAATAGACACCTTAAAGACTAACAGATTACCCTTTATATAGGCGGGTGTTTGCATGCAGCGCTTTGTAATCGTGTGTTGCTCTAGCAACACGTATTGTTATCTGATTTTTTTTTTTTTATTATTCTAACAATTTTCGGTCAGTATCTCCTCCTAGAGCTTTTGACATATCGAAACGGGACAAATGCCAAACGTCCGGGATGTTCAGGAGAAGTGTACATGTTCGTAGCTAAGATGCGCCTCGAACCGTGCACCCGGTGCCCCCGATTTTTCGGCACAAAGATCCCATAGACAACGAATAGGGCCGTTTTTACAACTGCTGTAGCTCGGTCAACTATAACGCTGTAAACACCAAAATCGGACGGGTTGGACCCGGTTGAAATGTCACCGGTCTTGCTAAATTACAGATTGATCGCACGCTCCGTTCACTTTTTATCCCTCTACAAAAAACACCCCATTCATTTTGAATGGCTGCACTCCAGCGGCAAGATCGACGCACGCTCTAACAACACGATTAAAGGGTTTTTTCGCCAACTCGTAAGCATGACATCCGTATAGTTTCACCCAGAAACCTCATTTAAACGTTAAATTGTAGACACAAGGCCTGCCTATCAAACCTGTAAATATCGAATCCGTTGTTTAAACGTTTGTACAGTTATCACGATCGGAATGGACGGAGGCTCTGAAAAATGTCATACAAATAAATGAGACTCAAGTTCGCTCTCTTTTTTTTAAAAAAAAAAAGTGTCATATCTTTGGAAGTTCTTACTCTATATGCACCATTTTCACATCAAAAACGATCAGACGGGGCTCCTGTTGCACAGAACGGACCGCACCGATGCAACACACATTCGCAGTTCCTCCAGGAGATGCGTTTTCTAGTTTAAAGATGAACTGTTACTTAAAGTTGGCAGACGTCTCGTGTTTTGCTCATGTACCCTGTTGTAGTGTTGTACCACTCGAGTCCGGTCCTGAGACCATAAACCAGAGGTCTCGTCCCGGTCTCGACCTCATATGGACTCTCGGGGTGATGCCATCTGTCTGAGGTCACGTTAATTATTTTTGCATGGGTTTACTCCAGGTACTCCGGTTTCCTCCCACAGTCCAAAGACGTGCGCGTTAGGTTAATTGGTGTCTCTATAGTGGCCCTTAGTGTGTGACTGTTTTTGTACCCTGTGATGGGTTGGCGCCCTATGTAGGGTTGTTCCTGCCGGGAGGGCACCGGCTGGCCCGCGACACCGTGTGGATTGAGCGTAAGATAATGAATGAATGAATGAACTAATTATCTATGGTTAAGGAATCTGAACAGTCCGTTCAAACAGACAAAAAATCAGTCGTTTCTCTAAAGGCCGATGCAAAATCTGCATTCTGATTCTCTTAGGGGGCAAAACGCGTTCCTGCTCTTCTCGTTCGTATTTGAGCGAGTGTGAAACTGATGCGAACCGGTCGCTAAAGATGTGTAGCACCTCAGCAGTGGGCCATGGCACGGCACCAGGACAAGCCTAGCTCTGCAGTTAGCCGCGCCAAACGCAGAGGCGTGAAGCTGGCACAGCGTGGGGCTCTGCTTTTGGTAAGAGGACAATGAGAGCGAGACGGAGGGCTTTCCCCAGCCCTCGTGCTGGAGCGGCGTTTGCTCTGCTACCGGCTGAGGCTGTTCTGCGCTCAATACTGGGCGAAAAGCTTGAAGTGTTCACGAGATGCGTTTTAAATAGTGCTGTCTCTTTCAAAGCTTGTGTTCGTAAGTTCGGGGGTAAGAAGGTAAAAAGGTGGACAAACCCATGGGGACTGCGGCCAGAAGCAATTTTCATTTCTTTATTCGCCTTGAATGCATTTTTAATCACAGGAGTAAAACCTATACAAGAAGTATGCATCGTTTTGCTTTTTTTTTTTTTTTTTTTAACGTTTCGGATCTTCTATCAACTGTAAAATCAACAATCGTGAGCAGACCGGATCGTTACACCCCTAGTTTGAGTTCGAAGTATCCTCTGTCGTTGAAGCAGGGATTTTAAAATCAGTCTTTACGGTTCATGGCATACGAACGAACAATTTCCCAAGTTTATTTCCAACCGAAGCAACGAGGCCCGGCTTATGAGTCGAATCATTTCGATCCTCACTCGGGGCCACTTTTTCCCCAGTGACCCGCGCACTCTCACATTGTGATTGTTTCCCTGGTTTCCAGAGTCACGGCTTATTCACAGCTTCCCCCTGCAGGGACACACAAGGACACGAGAGTTAATCCACAATGGTCCTGCACATGCCTGAGGTGACAATTGCTACTCTGTCGCATTCTCATAAGTGGCCTTCAGGGGAATCTGGGCACGTCCGTCCCCACCGTGTGCGGGTTAGGCTTGTGCCATTTTGGTATTTCCTATCTTAACCAATTCCATTGTGACCTTTTGTCGCGCAATGCTGCACCTCTCACTGGGCCGTGGCAAACCTTTAGAGTCGGCCTGTACTAAATAAATGTAGAAAGTCCTATTTTCTCTGCTCACTACCTTTTCGTTGGCCTTTTCCATATCTGATGGCCAGCAGGATACTCGGGGGAAAGCTCGGCGGTTACAGACCAGGCAGATGTTGCTGTAATTGTCTTCCAGCGTTGGCTAGACAGTAAAAAAGCCTATTATGATGGTCATCACGGACGGGTCATCTTACGATGCGTAATCCCAGCAGTCGTGGGTGATGGCTTTGCTTTCACGGGGTCAGGACCTGAACAGGAATATTGTTTTATTGTTTGTAGCAACCAGGCAGATGTTTGCACCTGGTATGAGGCAGACATAAACAGCGGAGGTGGCAGCACTGCGCCGAATAAATTCACGCCGTAGCACGTCGAGGGAAAACAAGACATCGGAGAAAATGTTCGGTGCATAATGCAAATTTAGAGCCGTCTGCGAGAGCCTCGCATTTTTACTGAATAAACATAATAACGAGGCAAATAATAATAATAAAAAAAAAAAACGTTTTGTGAAGTCTGTTAGGGGTGGGCGATGGAACGATATTTTACCGGATCGCGACGAATGCTGTAGATAGACGGCATGATTATCGTTATTGATTGTTTAATTGGCTGAACTGCAACACGTAAAAAAAAAAAAAAAAAGCAAACACTTTCAGTATCATATTTAAACAGTAAATATTGCGATCAGACTTTTTTTTTTCAATGTCACCCAGGCCTAAAGTGACATTTATAAATATATAAGGCCAAGGGCGACAGTGGAAAGGAAAAATGTTTCCTAAATGCTGTTAAGGAAGAAACCTGGGGAGGACCAAGACTCTAATCTAACCTAATCTGTGAGCCTAATCGTACAGGGGCGCGCAGCGGATATCCCTTCTTAACGAAATCAGGGCGTGGCCCGGACATTAAGGTGTGGGAGTGAAATAATGAATCGAATTATAAGAGAACATCTCGTTCCCACACCCCAGTAAGTCCTGCATGTTAAGAAGAGATTTCTGTGTAATTGGGTTAGAAAAATGGAAAGATCATTGATCATATCCTGAGTCAAGTGCTCTTCCTTAAGCTACTTTGCGCTAAACTGTAAACCATAACCCAGCGAAGAAAAAAAAAACAAAACAATGTCGATAGAACGATATTTTATCGAATCGTGATGAATGCTATCATGATAGGTGGCACGATAATCATTATTGTTGCTTAATTGGCTGAGCTGCAGGACATTTTAAATATAAAAAAAGGCAAATTTATCAGTGTATGAGGCCAAGGGCGACAGTGGCAAGGAAAAATGTTCTATAAATGCTATTAAGGAAGAAGCCTGGGGAGGACCAAGCCTAAAAGTACTTTCCTTTAGGGTTGCTAAATGTGGATTGGCCTTGTAAGATAATAAAATAATAAAATAAGATAAAAGCTGCTTTGAGACAATGCACCGTTGCAAAAAGCGCTACGGAAATCAATTTGACTTTTGCCGTTTAAGTTTCCAAGAGACGCACCGAAACTTTGGCCGTTCGGAAAGAAAAATAGCAAGTCTTGTGCACAACAAGTATCGACTGTTTGTTATTATATGTGAAATAAGTTGGTTATTTAGCATGAATAATGCGAGCTGGACTCGATGGAGCGGTGCGTCAGGTTGTTAAAGCGTCTTGTGATGTCACCGTTTCGGCTTTTCTGGTGGGCGCGTCGCTCTGCTCATGTTCTTCAGTCTTTTTAGGACAGATGAATAGTTTCTAGCTGTGTAATAGTGTCATGGCTTGCTTGTACGTTTTGCGTCTCCATTCCGAATGTCCTGACGGGCGCCTCTCTTGTCTTACTAGGACAGCAGAAAGCGTTGAACACGACACGGCTCCATTAGAGAGGGTGCAGGTCTTTTTCTCGCCGTAATCTGCTGAGTGCATCGTGCTGCATCTCTCCATTAAATCAGTAAAGCTGAGCTCGCCCTCTGGAAATTGTGGCAGGGCCAGAGGCCGGCTCTCTTTCCGCAGTGCTGCGGTAGCACGGGCATGATCTCACTCTAATTGCTTGACCAATAACGAGCCGCAGATGCTCAACGGCTGCCAGTTTTATTGGCAGTGTCCATCTTAGTCGTGTCGCCTGTTGTCATAGGCGCGGGACAGTCTAACTATAAGGGTAGTGAGGGTGTACTCTCTCTCTCTCGCTCTCTCTCGCTCTCTCTCTCTCTCACTCACTCACTCTCATGCTCTTACTCTCTCTCTCTCACTCTCTCTCTCTCGCTCTCTCTCTCTCACTCACTCACTCTCATGCTCTTACTCTCTCTCTCTCTCACTCTCTCTCTCTCTCTCACTCTCATGCTCTTACTCCCCCCCCTCTCTCTCACACTCTCATGCTCTTACCCCCCCCCTCTCTCTCTCTCCCTCTCCCTCTCTCATGCTCGTTCTCTCTCACTCATCCTCTCTCACTTCCTTGCTTTTTCTCTTTCACTCTCATGCTCTTACTCTCTCTCTCTCTCTCTCTCTCTCTCTCTCTCTCTCTCTCGCTCCCACTCTCCCTTTCTCTTGCTCACTCTCTCACACACACTGTCACTCTCGCGCTCACTCTCTCTCACACACTCTTGCACTCTCTCTTACTTTCTCTCACGCTCTCACTCACTCCCACTCTCGCACTCTATTGCTCACTTTCTTACTCTCTCACTCTTTCTCACTCTCACCCGCACTCTCTCTCTCTCTCTCTCTCTCTCTCTCTCTTTCGCCATCTCTCGTTTCCATCATACTACGATTGAAGCCCGTTTTAATCGAGTCCTTGAGAAGAGGGAGAACCTAATTCCCGGTGTGATTCCTGCATTGAGTTGGAGATTGATGGGAGGACTGAGTCACCTTGATACGACTGAGCGGCGTCACGCGCTGATTTGTTCATTACCCGCTCCTTTACCTTACCAGCCGTAAATCTAATGAACGGTGACATTAGTGACAGGTGTAAAGAATGGTTGTCGGAGGCATGTGCCGCTGTGTGAACTGGAGTTTTACGGACTGGATCGTGTTTGGCTACTTCTGGTTTAATTCAAGTCTAAAAATCGTGAGTCGTTTTTGAATGCAGTCCACTAAATATGACTAATATTCATCTTTTGTAGTCTATTTTAGGAACTTATATTAAAAGTAGTCATTGAAAGCAGGCGTTCCTTTAGCTTGATTTTAGCTCTAATTGCATCACGGCAGCGTTCGGGCCCGAAAACCAGCCGGCCATCAGAAGTTAACGATATAAAAATCCACATTTTGTTTTACATCAGGAAAGCGGCACCTTGACCTAGAGCCAGGGTTTAAACGTAAAGGACTTCGGATCCTGGTGGGTGCTTAACGTGCAGCACAATGTTTCGTCCGTCCTTGGTAGTTTCTCTCTCTAGCTCGGCCCTTGGTTCTCTGTCTTTGTGTGTCTCGCCGGTACTGACCTCATTTAGGGACACATTCATGCATTATTCATAAGGAGCCCTGGCACACAGCAGGAGGAACGTAGCTTACATTTTAGGCCTGTTCTTGTCTTTCGCTGTTGTGTTGTTGCAGGAGGAATCGTAAACGCCCCCTTGGTTGCTTGATCATTGCCAGCGGGGTCGCCGTATTGGTCCAGGCAACTTCTCACAATTCTCTGAAGATTGTATTGGAGAAAAGATGCCTGAATGTATTCCACTAAATAATAATAATATTAATAATAATAGTAAAACAGTAACAGCAATACATTAGCAATTGTAAATAGTATAATTAGTAATCAAGCACCTGCATAATATAGCATTCACTATTTCATAAAATGTATTACACCACTATATATACTACATATTGGTAATCTGTAATTTCATTCATTATATTACTTATTAGACTACATCTTTTTGTATTTACAGGCTAATAATAAGAAAGCAGACTTGTTGAGAAATAACTTGTTTATTGCGCAGAAAAAAAAAAGAAAGAAAACTGCAGCTCCCCTATTCACTTGTATTCGTCCCAACGCCCATCTTGCCTGGACCAATATGGCGGCTGCGTGACCTCAAAGCGAAGAGATGAAGCGACCAATGCGGCGTCTAGGTGTAAATATTTGAGGGAGGGACATTTATTTATGGTAGCTGCGAGTTATTGTAAAGAAATAGTGCCATCTAGTGGCGTGCGGGTTTAATCGTGTTGTTTATTTAATCAAAAGTACCATTAACTGGAAGATTGTTTTTTTTTTTTTCCAGTATAAACACTGAACTTTATTAACGTTGTTCCTTTTGTTTCAAACGGAGGGCTGTGAGACCAAAGCAAGCCCGTTTGTCAGGTCAACGGCGACTTATCTTACAAATACAAATATGTTTTTCCCTTCTTCAGAGGCAAAGTGAGGCGCGAGACGGAGCTTTTTGGTCGTTGGGAGAGAGAGTACCACCCCTGGGCAGGCTGGCCACGCTTTCCACTCTCCCGCCTCCATGTATCCAGAATCTACCACGGACTCTCCAGCTCGTCTTTCCCTACGACAGACCGGCTCACCAGGCATGATCTACAGGTGAGGACACACCCCCTGTGTCTTCTGCTCTCAGGTGCATTCGTTTGCTTTGCTTAGAACTCGAGCATGTGCCAGTTTTTGTGTGTGTGTGTGTGTGTGTGGTTTTTTTTTTTTTTTTACATCATATTATTAAATAAGTTTTGGTATTTCAACAAACTGTTCTAATTCAGAGCAGCATTTTCGAGCAAGGTCGCTAACGGGTGCTGAGTTCCCAATTCCAAGGTAAGTCGATCCCGACTGGGCTTGGCTCCTTGTGGATCCGCACTGCGACGACGTCCGTAATAAACAATGCTGTTTAAAGGAAACCGTACTGAGTGAAAATCAAACGGGCGTCGGTAAAAGGAAGCAGGAGCACATTTCATATTCTAACCACTAATTATTACACGGACGAGCTTTCATAGTCGGATTTTTGTAGTTATCTGACTGTTTAAGTGGTCAAGCACTAAATCTAGCGTAGTAAAATCTAGAA
Organism: Parotocinclus haroldoi; assembly: GCA_034779995.1. NCBI lineage: Eukaryota > Metazoa > Chordata > Actinopteri > Siluriformes > Loricariidae > Parotocinclus > Parotocinclus haroldoi. The sequence continues at coordinate 10,285 of JAUZST010045263.1, forward strand.
ATTCCGATTAAGAGATCCTCTGTTTATCTCGGTGGCTAGATTACTCATAACATGTTTACTAGGGACGCATGTAACCGATGTTCAGCACATCACCGCGTTTAGAAAAGCATTCACGCTATAAACCCGTATATGGACCGTTATTAAAAAGCGGTGCTAACACCAGGATTACTGTAAGCCTAACGTTCGTAGTTCACTCAAAGGGAAAAAGGGTTTCATTTCGTTTTATTTCCGTTACCTTCCAAAAGGTAGACACCTTCTGTAGCCTTCAGTTTGGTCGCACGGGGGCCTCGCTGCCTCATAGCAAGAAGGTCCTGGGTTCAATCCCAGGGTTGGGCGGCCTAAGTCCTTTCTGTGTCTAGGCTGCATGTCCTCCCTGTGTCTGCGTGGGTTTACTCCGGGTATTCTGGTTTCCTCCCACAGTCCAAACACGTGCATGTTAGGTTAATTTATGCCTCTAAAGTATCATTGATGTGTGTATATGTGTGTGTGTATGTATGTATGTATGTATGCATGCATCGGGAGACCTCAAGAAATAGTAAATCTACTTTATAACTATACAGCGTAATTGTACATTTCATAAAGAAATATTCCGATGTAACTATAAGTTATCACATGGACTAAAATATATCGGCTCATAACCTATTGAGATCACTAACATAAACCAGTTACTGATTTCATGCTGGTTTCAATCTCAGTCTGTACACGGTTACCAGATTCTCTTGTTCTAAAGACTTTAGGGCTTTATTTGAGCCCTGGGTTTTTCTCTCACGGGATCTGGCAACCCGCGGAAATAAAGCGGCATATGGAACATTTGGTGGAGACTCTGAATGTTATAGTATATACACTATATAAAATTTCTAATTTGATCGTTTAATATTGTCGTTTGAACATTTACTACAAACATTATTCGAGTAAATCAGTTTCTTACACTTCCTCTGCTCAGTTGTAGTGCTTGCAGACGCACACTAGGTGGAGTTACAGTATTTAAAAAAATTTTTTTTTTTTTAAACCCACCCTATTCAGACATACCAGTTCCACCCCGCACACGAAGCAACTGGATGCCTAAAGGGTCCTTGTTATCTACCTATCTGTCTAATTAATCACTCTCATCTGTCTGTCTGTGAGCCTAATTATACAGCGCAGCGGATATCCCTTCTTAACGAAATCAGGGCGTGGCCGCGACAGTAAGGCGTGGGAGAGAAATGTGAATCGGATTATAAGAGAAAATCTCGTTCCCACACCAAGTCCTACATGTTAAGAAGAGATTTCTGTATAATTGAGTTCAAATAAATGAAAAGATCATTGATCGTATCAAGTGCTCTTCCTTAAGCTTTTCTTTTGTTTCTTCCTTTAAACTGCTGTGCTTGTGCTTCAAGTGTGCGTCTCTCATTTCCCGGAAACGCTCCCGATCCCGATCCATCCATTCGTTCCCTCGCGCCGTGTTTAAGCTTGAAAGTCCTTTGTTTCATTCGTTTCGCTTTGTAATTTCCGCGTCCTCTCCCTTCGCGGCGCTCGTTTTGCAGCTGGATTATTAAACCTCCTCTCTCTTTCTTTATTTGTCCTGCTGGCCTCAGCGCACGCTATGGGAGCCCCAAGCGACAGCTGCAGTTTTACAGGTACCTCTCAGCCCCTGCCGTTGTTTTGTCTCTTTCTGTAGTCGAGAGTTCATATCCAAGGGTTTGTACTCCCAAGCTTGATGAGTTTCCTTCCTTTTGATGCCTACCCGTCACAGCCAAGTAACGCTGTGGTTTCGTGGTGTTAATGTTGGCCCTGAGGTGACGTGACTCAACAATCGACGATCAATGATCTCTATGCACTAGAGATGAACCAATCAGTCGGCTGATGCCCGGACAACCACGGTCCCAACGCTTAGCACACACCTTCACTCTGCAAAGCTGAATTTGTGTTCTACGTCACTTCGTTTATTTGGTTGATCCCCAGGATTTTGATTCCATGCTCAGAAATGTTGACCTCGTTTATTTATATTAAAGGGCAAAAACTTGTTTGCTTATTTATTCATATGTTTTTTGGAACATGCTAAATTGCTTTCATGGGCTTTGTTAATAACAAATATTGGAATTAAATTAATCCTGGATTTGTTTCAAGTAGTCACATGGTAAAGAGAAAAAAATAGGGGGGGAAAAAAAAAAAAGGAATCGAGGTGCATCGATAATTTGCCCTCCTGAATCGGATTCGAATCGTGAGGTGCCTAGAGTTTCCCACCCCTACTAGAGATGAACCAATCAGTCGGCCGGTGACCACGGTCCCAGCGTTTAGCACGCACCTCTTTTGCCTGTTTTCGTTCTGTTGTGCGTCTGTGATCTGTTGTTTGCACGTACGTGTTTTTTATTAGTTCAGTAAAGCTCTAAAATGTTTTGCACCATTTATGCCCAGGATTAGCTGTAGGAGTGTGTTTTTGGTGCGTTATAGTAGTGATCCATGACTTAACTGTTCTGAACCGAGTTCCAGTTTGGCTTATTGTAATAAAATACAACTGGGGCAAGTTTTCAATGATTGATGTGTACAAGCACAAGCCCAGAGACGCTGCCATCTTTCTGTCAGCCAGTCACACGTTTAAAAAAAAATGTCTAAAAATGGCGTTCGACCCGTCTTTAGCTCTGCTGGCTCTGCTTGCATTCTCCGAAAATGATTTAAATGTAAAAGATTGCCACGTTCGCTAATATAGACCCGCCCGCAATAACGGCACGCCCCTGAACGTCAGATAAAACGTTAGGTATGAAACGGGCTCCTGAATTCTGGCCTTATAAAAGCGAGATCTCCGGAGATCCGGCGTTCACGGGCCCCTTTTATTAAAGAGTCTATTACATTTTCGTGCCTTTTAGGCTCAAAGGGTCCTGCTGACATCCTGTAGCTTAGCTTGGCTACGGATCGATCACCCTGTTGATGTGCATTAACTGAGTGCGTGGCAGGAAAGGAACATTACTTTTGATCGCTTATCTCTTTAGTCCTGCACAAAGGGATACGTAGGATTGGATCCTGGGCTGGGCGTTACCCATGTCCGTTAAGCTGGACAGACGTTGGCTGTTCAAACCGAGCACAGGAACGCGAAGGACCTCTGTTCCCAGCATCTAAGGCCGCCCCGAAGGCGAAAGGGGTTTAACCTCGAGAAATTAAAAGCAACTAAAACCCGAGTTTGTAAGCCTTGTTAGCCGAGACGTAAAAGACGTCGTGAACGGGCCTGGTTTATTAGTGCAGCGTCTGTTTAGTCGATTAGGAAAGGCATTTCTTCTCTAGTGGGAATGAGCTCTTAGCGTGCTTCCATGGTTTGTGTTTTCAATTACGCTGTAATTGATTTCGATAATGCGTTTTTAAATGCAGCCTTTTTACACTGGCGCTGTAGTTTGTACCGACTTGGGTCTTGTGAGGGCTGTGTAGGCTTTTATTTATTTATTTTTTTAATGATCTCAATGCCTCACTGTTGTATTTGAGACGCGAAGGTTAGAATGAATGCTTCTTGGTTAACCCACGCCCCCAAAGAAACGCGCTAGGTAGATCAAAGGTAAGGAATACGGTACGTGTGTCTCATTCACATCTGAATGACAGAAAACTAGTAATCGGCAGAAAAGAGAATCGCGGCCTTGAAATATGAAAAGGCGAGTCCCGTAGCGCTTTTTACACCGGAGCGTCGTCTCAAAGCAGCTTTATGATTTTAGATTATCTTCCAACATCTGAATTTGAATAAGCCTAGGGTGACAGCGGAAAGGAAAATCCCTAATCGTTATAAGGAAACCTTGTTGGGACCGAAACTCAGAAAAGGGACCTGACCTGCTTAGGCAGCCTAGATGGTTTATGTGAGAATTAAACTAAAGTTATTAGTTTAAATAGCGAGTTTATAGAAGTAGTTTAAATTACAAAAAGGGTTTATATCGAGTCTGTGTTAACAGAGAATATATATATGAAAAAAATGATAATTAAGAATTATTTAACTCATTTGAAAAGTGATTTTAAAACGACCAATGAAAGCCACATGGTTTAGTGAATGAATAATGAATATTACTGTTTTAAAGGAAGCCCTGCAGGTTTTTTATCTGTCACAGTCAGCAAATCCTTCGCTGGGCTCTGTAACTTTCGTCACAGCTTGTTGGCGGTTGGTTAAAACCCTCTTGGGAACGTGCACAGTAAGTCTTGTTGGATCCGTGTGTGTTTTGAACCGTAAAACGTGAACCAGACAGGACCTTCGGCGAGTGTCCAACTTGGGATGGACGCGTGCAAAAGTGTGAAAGGCGAGAAGAGTGTTTGGGGCGAGGTGAGGTCGTATAGATCTGCCCAAATCAAGCGGGCCTCGTTCCGTACTGAGTGGACACCGAGCACCTCTACCGAGGAAGAACGATCAAAAGCTTTTAGCACAAAAAGCCTCTGAATAATTTAGGCCTGATAAGATTTGCTGTGGTTTGCAGAACCAGGCGCAACCCCTCCCTCCACAGACGGGTCACAAATGGGTTTCCTTAGTCCAGTCTCGTTGGATGGAGGGGAGGCTGATGGAACGCGAGAGGGTGGGCGATAGGCTTAATTGGTTTAGACGCTCGCTAGTAAGACACTCCCAGCCGGGGTGGATCACCGCATCGCCGGTCGCAATCGGACTTTATAAGGCCAGATTGGCACCCTAAGGCTCGTTCATGAGCAGACCCCAAAGGCCACGGGTGAGTCTCTGCTCCGTTTGCGTGCTGGGAGCGTCGGTGTGCCCGGTGCATGCGGGTGCATACGATTTTGTTTGCTGAAGCCTGGCAGATGCATGGTTATGGATTGATCGCCGCATTTCTTTTGGGATCAGACGATGAATGTGGGAATCCGCCGTCTTTTGCGGGGAGTTTTTAAGCGGTTGTGCACGGGGCGAGGAGAAATAAATAACGCTGCGATGGGTTTAAAGCTTCCCTCGGAAACCGAGCTGTCAGTAAATGGCTCGGGCGATCTGAGCGATAGAAGATGGAAGAGTTTAAAGTGCCTGTAGCACTCGCCGTACTTTTAGAGGATCGATACCTTTTCCGGAACTGAAAGCATCCTCCGCGCAAAGCCGAGCGGATATGGGGGAAGCTTAATGCGCGCTGAAAGTTACCCGAGAAGTTTCAGCGTCTCGTCTTTTTCTTGTTATTGCCGCTATTAGTTTTGCTCCTGCAAGATCCTTCCAGGAATGGCGTCGAAATGCAGGACGGAAATCGAATCGCTGGTGCATAAACTACATTAGGGGAGTGCCTTAATAGACCGGCATTTTTGTCGGCGGTCAAGTGGTGCCTCTGGCCGTCACGTTTAGGCGTGGTCTCCCGTGTCTGAGGTCGAGATCGGCCCCTGCCAGGCCGGCCCTGTGATGGACACGGCGTGTTCTACCTGTAACCCTAACCAGGGATAAAATGGGAACGACTGAATAATAGATAAGTCGATCTAACGGGAAGCTTTAACCGTCCTCCACTGTGGGGGATCTCCGTTGCGGTCTGGGCTTTATTTGCATGTTTTCTCCACCCTCCTTTGATCCTGGTGTTAAACGAATTGTTAATACTGCAGGAGCAGGTTCGGCTCTGATCACAGGGTGCATGCTGCCTGCTACTATTTAAGGCTGCTCGCCCTGGTCCCGATTTCCAGCTCTCGTTTGCATGCGTGTGTGAGGGGGAACGGGGGCTGGGCTTCGTTTGAGGGCAGGTATAGGGCGTAGAGGGGCCTGTGGGAGGCGTGCATCCACATTCGCTTCTACAAACCTGCAGATCCCCAAACCGGCAGAGCCGGGCAACGGTGTGCGTAAAAGCAGCAGCAGCAGCAGCATCATCGGCGGTACTACAGGAGGAGGAGGAGGAGGAGGAGGAAAGATGTTGTCCATGTCCTACAGCGAAAGCATACGGAGTGGGATTAGCCGCTACCATTCGGACCAGGGACTCAACCAGGCGCCGAGACAAACCAACCAGACCGATCTGCAGCGGCTCCGGGAACAACGGGCCGCCGCTCAGATCAAAAACATGGAGGACTTCCTGAAAATGAACGGCCTCACCCTGGAGGAGTGCGTCTCCTTCCAGACGGGCATGAAGTACAGGTAAGAGCAGGGCTGGATGAAACGTCTCGCTCCGTGGCTGTGCCTTCCGGACTCCAGAGACTAGTTTAACCAAGAGCTTCAGGTTTTGGGCGGCCTTTGGTCTGCGCGACTGCTGCGTTCGTGTTCTGTTCGACTCGTACGGACCCCGTCAACAGGCTGCTTAAGCTCAGAGGCTTTTGATGGGCCGAGTGCAGCATCTTCTTGCGGTGGCGTTCTTACTGCAGTGTAACACTTTCCTCCAACCTGGTTGCTCCCCTTACCCCTTGCTACAAGCTGTAGGTTTATTTTCATCATCTGGGTCGCTGGTATGTTAGCCTAACAATGAGAAAAGGGCAGGTCAGTCTCTGAGGCAAAACTGAGAAAGAGAGAGAGAGAGATTCTCCGCTAATGTGGGAAGAAAGTCTCTCTGCACCCCAGACTTGTGTTTTAATTCCTTGTTTGAATTCGGCGACGGTTTAAAAGTTAATTTGTTCTAGTCAGCCTTTTATAATTCCCATGCCCATCCTACCCAGTCTCGGTCACGGTCACGGGCGGCACAGGGTGCAAGGTGCATACACGAGAATGATAAAGAACAGACCGTCGTCATCGTTTTAACCTAATTTGGGGAAACTTGGTGTAACAAACGTGGCTGATTTAGTTTTATCCCCCTTTTCCCCCTCAATTCTAATAGCTTTGTTTGAGAGTACAAGCCGAGATAAACGTGTCACCGGGGGCATGCAGAAACGCGACCGGATGTTTAAGTCATTCTGAGACCTCGCCCTGACAGTTAGAACCCCCAGTTAATGACCAGGACAAAGCAGGTGTGTGTGTGTGTTTGTGGTCTCAATAACTCTTGTTGTAACAGAAAAGACTATTTAGCAGTGGTCCTCGTGTCTGATGCATGCATGCCATTGGGACCTCGCTCTAACAGATAGTCGAGCAGATGGCCGTTGGTCTCGGGCTGGTGTTGGGTGTCGGCGACAGCAGTCACTCGAAGACATTAGATATGATCCAGGGTCAGTTCTGTCTCCCCGAGTTCAATGACAAGAGACTGGTCGTACGTGCACTCCTTTTCTTGTTATCGTCTCTAACCCACACCCGGAGGAACCCAGAACATAGAGGGGTTGTAAGGTAGAGCTTCTACTCGGACCCCTTTATCACTGGTGTAACGTTGGTAGAAGTTGGCAGCACATGGCCGGGGCAGATCCGCTATCCGGGGCAGATCCGCTATCAGTAAAAGCAGCCAAGATTAGGTTTGGATTACTGTGCAACGGAGCAGACAGAGTCACATCTCCAGGACATGCACTCTGAATAATTAAGTGCAATGGATAAACACAACACGTGCAGATCCGCGAACGCTCCGGCAACTCGACTAAATCAGCATCTTTGTGTGTTCGTGTAAACGCGACACGGTTTTAACAGCTGTACGCCTTAAAACTCGAGGTGCTTCCCTGCCGGTCCATGAGATCCTTCACGCACAGGCCGGCCTGCTCTTTAGCCGTCCGGCGAACGGTTCGGTTTGTCCAACGGAGCCTGTCCCCACCCTTCTGCAGCGGTGCGCGAGATTGATTTCTGTGCACCTTCGAACCCGCTCACACCAGGTCCACTAGCGTTTTCTTCAGAAACCAAGAAGGGTTCATGCTTCTTGTGGCAACTCTGACTACGGGTTGAGGGGAAAAAAAAAGGCTGAAATAAAAGAACAGATTCTTAATCCGTCAAGACTTAACCCTTGTGTGTCCTTTCGCATGGAAAAACGTACAAACCTATCAAGCAATATTATATCACGAGCATTTAAGCTTCGAGTCTTTGAAGAGCAAGCGTGTGCGATTCCCGTTAAGGCCACCAGGGGACGGTACAGACTAACAAACGTAGCGCGCTGAGCTACTTGAGGCTCTTTCATGGTTACGTATACATGGTTTATGGGTGGATCCATTCATTAGTGCTTTTAGTCCTGAGCGAGACCTAAAGAGTTTAAAATCTGTGCCCATGGCAATTTTTACGTTTATTTCTAAGTAAAATAACGGAAACGGCGTCAAGCTCAGCTTTGCATGAACAGCACAGCAATGTGACACCTTTCAAAGACTGTGTACTTAGTCAGCGTTAGAGCGGGCGCACCCTAAATGTCCTCGGGCGGTGTTCGGGCTGCGGTCCAGCTCTCGGACCCAATTAAAGCTGCATCGTGCTGAACCATATTAGATCATATTTGTGCGGACAGTCCTGTCAGCTTGTCACTCTGTTCTCTTTTTCATACTGTGTCCAACATGACAAGCAACTGCTGACAACTTGAGTTTAAGCAGCGCACTCTGTGTGTGTGTGTGTGTGTGTGTGTGTGTGTGTGAGATTCTAATTATGTTCCCGGGTGCTGTGCAGGCAGAAATAGGCCGTACTAAGTAGAACCGTCCAGTTTGAGCAAAATTGGGACTGATCGCTCTGTATACATGGATAGACGTTTTGAGCATTTGCTGACCAATTTTATATTTATTTATTTATTTATTTATTCGTTGGGATTCGCAAAAGGGTCGGACCAAAACTAATTCGTATGTTGCTGTGCCCTTTTGAATATGTACCAAATACAACAACTTTAGTAAAGTTACGTATTGTCCCGTCCGGATCTGCCGCGTCGGTGTATTTCTTCCTTGTGTGTTTCAAGGTTAGTCTTGTCCCTCTGCTCTGTATCGACATCGTCCTCACCTTTTTAAACACCATGCGCGAGGGGCTCTGGGGGAAAAAAAGGCTCTAATAGCAAATGCTTTATCTAAAAGCTAGAGGAAACATTTTACTCTGAATGTCAGCGTAGTTTAATGGGAAGCCAAAGTCGCGTTTTTTAAATTTCTTTAATGAATGAATGAAGGGGGCGGACGGCACGGGGTCTAGGCGGGCGGCGCCGCTGCCTCACATTAAGAAGGTCCCGGGTTCAGTCCCAGGGTGGAGCGGCCTGGGTGCTTTCTGTGTGGACCTTGTGTGTTCACCCACAGTCCAAAAACATGCGGGTTAGGTTAATTGGTGTCTCTAAAAGCGACCCATAGTGTGTGACTGTGTGCGCGTGTCCCTTAACCTTCACCTTAATGTATCAGGGACGGGAGCTTCTCGCCGGGGCCGATTTAGGTTCAGGAGTACGAGTTGTGTTTTTTTTTTTAAGTGAGATTAATAAAAAAAAAATTGAAGGGGAACAAGTTTTGGCTTTAGCTGTGAAATATTTGACGTTTACCCCTTGGCGTTCTGCGCGTAGCGTCTTTAAAGAATCCAGCCGTGACGTTGCCTTTCATAAAACGGATCCAGTCAGAACGGGGCGTACTTTTCCCATCGCTTCCATCATGACCTTTCTGCATGTAATCAGCGCTTCTGCTCTAGTTCTCCTTCGTACGTAGGGCTCGATCTGTTTCCCCGCGTATTATTAATGGTCGCACGCCTTCCGGGGCTCGAACTGCTGCTGAAGTCGTTGCGTAACTTGTCTGCCTGAGCTGGGAAGCACCAAACTTGAGCACGTTTCGTAATGATTTGCAGTGACATCCCACTAACATAAGCACTGCCAAGACCCGACCCCTTGAGTTGCGTGACCCAGCGTGAACTCGGAGTAGTGGCAGCACTCTAACACACTATCTCTCTCTCTCTCACACACACACACACACACACAATTACAGCTAACCAAACCCTTCCAGCGGCCGTGGTTTTAAAGCTCCGTCGTCTTCTAATGCCCTGATGTATTTGACACGGCATCTCGGGCTTTATAAGGAGCCGTTCCCTTGGGTCCTGTGCTCATCTTGGCTTGCTTTTTATTGCAGTAATCCAGGCGTAAACGGCAGCGATCGGGGCGCTGTATGCACTGCCGCCGCGTCCTTCTATTGCACGTAAACCACCGCCGAACACCCAGACGTTATATGGCATTTATTTCACCGCTCTGACTTTTCCCTGGCTTGTTTATTCCAAACGTAATCAAAGCAGGGAAGGTCCAGCCGACTCTCTGAATTCCTCTTATTTATCCCGTTTTGGACCTGGTAACGAAAGCCTGGCTCTGTCCGGGTGTGTGCTTCAGCACTATTAAGCGCGTCGTTGTCGTTGGGGTCGGAATCTATTACATTTATCAGAGCGCTCTGGCTGTTCATCACGGTCAAGGCCAAAGAAAATTGGGTGCATGCTGGATGAATTGGCGCGGTGGTGTTTTTCACTGAACTGAGCAGTTCTGCTAAAGAGCAAAGGAAAAATACAAGGAGCTCTGCTTTTTTTCTTTCTTTCTTTCTTTTCCTAGAGAACGCATTTGAACCCCTCGCAGAATTCAGACTTTGCCTGCTGAGACCGGGGACGAGCCAGCTACAAAAGGTGGTTGGGCTTTGTGTGCCGTTCCTAAGGGAATGCATCATTATTTTTAAGGGAGAGAGTGTTTCAGAGAAAAGTCCTGTACGGTAAACGTTCTAGGAAATTTGGGCCCAATATGGCACTTTTGTGCACCGTTTCTGGCTTTTAGGCTTTTTACATTTTTTTTTGAGCTTTTCTTTTTGGGGATGGGGCTGCATGGGGCCATGGGTTAACCAAAAAAACTGGGGGGGAAAAAAAATTGTGCGTGTGTAAACCAATGCATCTTAGAGTGGTGGTTCACAACCTTTTTTTTTTTTTTTTTTTTTTTTTTTTTTTTTTTTTTTTTAAATGTTTACACTCACAGAGCAAAAGAATAAAGCCAATCATCGTGAATAGTTACTTGGAAAATGAACAGAAAGTGTAGTTTTTCCTTGCTCTTGGGTTTCTTTTCTTTTTATTTTTATTTATCGGGTCTCATTTTCATGTATCATAAGCTTGTTGAATATTTTTTTTTAATGTTTGTTTTTGCAGTTTTTTTCCCCTGTCAGTATGTCATCGAACCTATACAAATTGTATTTTGACAAACTCGGAGCACCTCAAAGCCCCCTGTGATATTTGGGGGTCTGGACCCAAAGAGGTTTCCAACCGTGTGCTTAGAGGGCTAAGAGGGAGGCGAAAAAAACCCACGGAGAGCAGATTTAAATGGCACAGGATGCGATTAAGGGACAGGTGAGAGGAATCGACCTCCGTGCCTTCGTGCTGGTCTTTATTACGGTTTTGATCATCCTGCATGGGCATTTCTGTGCCAGCCGAGTGCGTGGCATCTGTTTCTTCAGGGCAGTTAGCAAAATTTGCGTAATGGCTTTTTGTCACGACTCTATCCTCCCGGCAGTTTCGGAGCGCGGAAGCACCGAGATGGGAAATGAGAAGAGCGCTTTTAGTTCATTTGGTGAGGAGGTAGCGGAGGTGGGAGCGGATTTCATAAATCTCACAGGCTACTGTTATCGATTCGGCTCTCAGATCAGTCTCTCTCTAAACTAGCCGACGTCATCCTGCACACCGCCTCTTATTGATCGGCGTCTGTCGCGTTGTGCCGGATCGGGAAGGGGAAACGTTCAGATGTTCAGATGAAATCGACAGGCTAGCAGCTGTGCCTTTATGGTTATGAATTGTTACGGCGCCACTTTGAGCCGTTCTTATTCTCTGCCTAGTACAGGTGCACGTCGTTTAACGTCCATTGTTTTCAGTCCCAACTTGACCAAGCCTAGGGCGACAGTGGCAAGGAAAATCCCGCCACGCTACAGGGAACAGCCTTGCTAGGACCTGTCCGAGCGTAGGAGAGTCCGATTTCAAACTAATAATAGGACATAAAAATCGGCTTCACGTCGGAATGCCGGAAAGCGAGTTGGAGCGAAGTGCCAGAAAAGAGAGCGGCAGAAACGCTGGTAATGCTTCATGTTGGATAAGCGTTTCAAATTTGACCGAAGGTCCAAAGAGAAGAATGGCTGAGAGACAACTGGAGTGGGTTCGGCGCGTTTTATTGTAACATGGCAACCTCAACGCTTGAGCGATATGCAAAGGGACGGGCGTGGGCAGAGCGTAAAGCGAGGGTGCGCTGGATAAGGACATGATCACTGCTCGAGCGGGACGGCCCGAGCGGGTTTGCCCTCCGACAAGCGTGTGGCGTCGCTGTGTGCCCCCTGGTGGACAAGCTGTGCAACGGCAGCACTCGTTGCACAAATCGTTCGTGTTGTGTGATCTCTCTTTCTCTTGTTAGTTGTTATTATGCGGTTTATCGGTTTATAGATGTCCTTTCGTGAGGAATCGTTTGCCCGGCCATGCACAGATGGACGTCATGTCCTGTGTGTTAAATTGTGTCGGTTTTAGTAGTCAGGTGAGCACCTGAAGCAGGGATCAGTTGAGCCGTAGATCTGCTCGCACCATGTACGGTGCTTCTCTCCGCTGTCTCCCTGCTCTCTCATCCTTTTATCCCCCCCCCCCACCTTTCTCTCTCCACTACCTCAGTGTCCCTCCCACACACACACACACTCTCTCTCTCTCTCTCTCTCTCTCTCACACACACGCTGCCTCTTTCTTTCGTCCTCTCAGCGTGCATATATAGCTTAAATCCCCTCTGAGCAGGCGAACACACAGCAGGGCTCAGTGGTCTGGGATCCGAGAAAAGATCTGGCTTAATCGCTCGTGTGACACCTTTTGCCGGAATAACAATAATAACTGGACCCAGACTAGCTGAGGACGGGAAATAGGACCTCACCCTGTGTCGCGCGGGCTGTATACGGCGGCATCGGTTCTCGTCAGACTGGTGAAAGACGAAATGGGACGGGCGAAGGCGGCGGAGACGGAGCTGCAGACGCCTCTTTGTCTACTTGAGTCCGTCTGAATAAGTGAACCGAGGATCAGCGCTCGCAACCGGAGCGTCTCCTCCCAAAGAGACTTTAACGAGACAACTTTTGTGTCAGAGCCCGGTTTGGCTGCGCCGTTCGTCCCGTTTATTCCGGGTCAGGATGCAGGTGTCGTTCGTGTGTACGGACCACCGCTCTATGAGCCGCAGCACGGACGAGCGCCTAAACCGGCAGAACGCCAGCAGCCCCAACGCCGGCACGCGCAGCAAGTTCAGAGCGGTGGCCATGGTGGCACGCAGCCTCGGGCAGCTCTCGGTTCAGAGCGTGCCATCCTCCAGCGACCAGAGCATGAGAACGGGCATGAAGTATAGGTAGGAAGATCCGTACCAATGGTGCCAACTCAGACCTGGTCTCAACCATTTTTTCAATTATTATTATTATTATTATAAGCAGGACCTCTTTATATCTTGTAGGCAATAGCTGTGTTTATCTTGTACGAGTGTAATACTCCAAAAGCGGTGTGCCAGCATATGAACGGCGTACGTTTGTGGCACAATCTTAAGCCGGTTTGTTTGTCTCTGACACTTTTCCCCTCCTGTCGTGTTGCATTAAACGGCCAGCAGATCTTTGACTGTCCGGGTTTGATGAGCTGTTGCTCTTTTTAAAGCTAGAATCAAACCGCATTACAGAAACTCGATTATTCTTTGGATCACCCCTCAGAAACTGGGGAGAATTAAAAACGATTTCCTGTCCTAAGTGTGGATAAGCGAAGAAATTTCTACGATCGTGTTGAAGAGTGTTTGCCAGATCCGTTTTGGATGAATCCGTACTGACTGTTGTAGCTTGGAGTGGGCGCGTCTTTTCGAGCGGACTGTTTGGCGACGCAGTAACAATTCTTTCTCTTTAAGCAGTTACACAGCTCTGTAAGCACGAGCAAGCCAGGGGCGACCGTGACTAGGAAAAAGGAAGAAACCTTGTCCCATACAGGGCCTCTAAAGCCGGTACTACTTTGTCCGTTTTCCCGTTTTAAGTGCTGAGATCTCGTTTATATCAACGTACTCTTAGATTTAAAAATGATGGTAGCGGTCCACGTTGGCGCTTGCGTCCGGACCGATCGCCCTACAGTTACATCTCTCAGGGTCCGTTCAAAGAGCTACGGTCGTCCCCAGTTCCTGCGGTGCGAACGCGCGAGGGAGGGCGCACTTTCTGGAACAGCTCTAAGTACTATGAAAAAGTTCCTCAGGTGTGAAAGCGCCTACGCATAGCTCCTATTGGAAGGCTGTTTTCTTTGACGTACTATTAGGGTTATCCTGTCAGGAGGCACGCCTGAGTAACATGATATAGGATTTGGAGCTACCTCGTCGCTTGTCCTTATTTTGAAGTCGTGAATGTGATTACGAGCCTCCAGACCGACGGTAACGGTGTAATCGAATCGCTGTAATCGAGGTGCAGTCCATATCAATAATGCTTCAGTTTCTTACTAACAGCCTCTATATGAAAACCTCAAGGCTTTTCCCAGCGCAGCTTCCCTTTCACCTGTTTGACTTAAGAACTAAAGTATGACTAATTAAATATTGCCGTGAAATAGGATCGGCTTAAGAGGGCAGCATATTTTTACCCCGCCGAGTGTGCTTAAGGCAGAAATAAGTTCTACTGAGAACTCCTGAGACGGGGAGCTCTCTCTTTTTATCTGCTTCTGCTGGGTTCCACACCAATTCGTACAGGGTTCTGTTTTATCCTTTCTATCTGTCTTACTTGGTTTCTGGTTTTCTTTCTTTTTGTCGTTCGCATTCGACTTTTCTCTCTTTTTAAAATTATTTCTTGCTACGCTCTTCCTTCCCGTCTCTTTTTTTTTTTTCTTTCCTTTTTTTGTTTTGTCTTTGGCGTTTATGGCGTTAATTCTTTCCTACCTTCCGTTCTGATTTTATTTTCTTTTTTTCTTTCTTTCTGTCCGTCTCTTTATCAGTCATGCTTTCTTTTCTTTCTTTCTTTGTTCCCTTCTTTCTTTTTCTTTCTTTCTTTCCTCTTTCTTTGCTTTTCTTTAGCATTTATGGCTTTCCTTCTTTCTTTGATTCATTTGTTTCTTTCTCTGTTCTGTTTTGCTTTCTTTCTTTCTCTTTATCATTCATGCTTTTTTTGTTTTTCCATCTTTCTTTCACAAACAGCTTACTTTCTTTGATTTGTCTTTCTTTCTTACTTTCTTTTTTTCCCTTTCTTTTTCTTTTTGCTTTCTGTGGCATGAATACATTTACAGCACAGTACAGAGTTATTTATTTATTTTTTAATTGTTTATTTTCTGATATCTCGCACGTGCAGAAATGCTGAAACGATGTTTGTCCTAAGTTCCTGGACATGTTGTCTCACCGCACTCATGGTTAGGATGCTGATACGAGCATAACACCTCCTAAAAATATATCTGTGGTTATAAATTTAGATTTTAAGGAGTTTAAGCGGTGCAAGTGCCCAGTCACACGAGTCACACTATTTACAGCGAGCAGGATTTGAGCCGAACCCGATACTGAGACACGGATCTAGTGTTGCGTTATGATATTTCGCCCCGTCGCCCAAGCCTAATGTGGAAAAATGAAATACTGTAGTGCACGTGTGGTGCCAGGGGCAAAAACAGAGCGATGTCTGAGTGAATTTCTCTGATGTGCCCTGCATTATAAGCCCTTTCCTGTCCTGTACTAATGTTTGTAAACAGCAGGACGGATTTTGAGGGAAATGAGAAATGTGACTCCGAGAGACCGAAAGAGAGAGAGAGAGACACACACACACACACACACACACACACACACACACACACACAGAGGGAGAGACACACACATACAGAGACGCAGAAAGAGAGAGAGACAGAGAGAGATAGAGAGACACAGAGAGAGAGAGAGAGAGAGAGACAGAGACAGAAAGGG
>JAUZST010045274.1:0-25863 GCA_034779995.1 Parotocinclus haroldoi
GGAAGCACCGTTGGCTTCTGGGCCGTGTAGTTCTTTAGAATTGCGTTACTGTAGGTTTCTTAAAAGAAAAAAACGACCAAATGGCGGTGCATATTCTATGGTTATCTTTTGTCTTATTTATTGGTACCCGCTCCCGTTAACTTTTTTATCCTGTACCGTCCCAATCACGTGAGTAATGGTTAAGTTGAGTCCCATCCCGTGGGATTCCTGAAAAAATGTCAGCCTCTACTCTATAGGATGGAGTTCTGGCTATTTGAATTACACTCTTTGACAGTCTAATTGTCAAAAAAAAGTCTGATTTTTACATTGGAGAATTGTCTCAAAGCAGCTTTACAATTGTAATTCTCAAGCCAATCCAAACTGGGTAAGCCTAGGGTGACAGTGGAGAGAAAAAAAAACCCCTAAAGTTATGAGGAACAAACCTTGGCAGGACCAAGACTCAAAACGGGATCCATCCTCCTTAGATTACAGACGTAAGAATGAACTAAGTTATCCAATTAATAAACAGAAACTAACGGAGAGAACATAAAGCAGTTAAAATAACAGGTAGACTAACATTTTTAGGACAATTATATATTAGAGGGAGTGTAATTCCTGTGCTCACAAAGGGATGAACACGTTGAGCAACAATAGGTAGCCTCGGGTTTAAACAACCCTCAAGGGGCTTCAAGTGTGCCAAGAAAATATTCCCCACGCCATTAGATCACGACCACCATCCTGAACTGCTGTTGCACGGCAACGTCTGGCCATTCTCCTCCAATTTCTGGCATCAACAAGACATTTTGGCTCAGGGAACTGCCGCTCACTGTATGTTTTCTCTTTGTTTGACCATTCCCTCATTATATAATCCCCGTTTCATCATATAACCGGTTTTAACAGTTGCTCTTATTACATCTGATTCACGCAGGAAATTTCACACTAGAGAGCGACAAAAGTGCCAGGCCACGATTCTTTTCTTGTGTAGAAGTGGCACATAAATGGGAATAAAAAGGAAAAGCAACTGTTTACACACACACACACACACACACACACACACACACACACACACACACACACACACACACACACACACCATCCCAGCATTACCCATATACAAAAAGCCTCTTAGATACATTTAGATCAGGATTTACTATTCTCTATTCTATAAAAAAAAGCATATTTATCGTTATATATATGGACCTCTAAACCACAACACCAGCCACACACTCTGCTGTGTGCAGAGTTACACAAAAAGATGAGCCAACAAATGGATTACGGAACAAGAAAGGGTTCAAGGGCCCTTTCTAACTAGCATGGTGGAGACAGTTACTGCGCATCAAAGTTCACCCGGCCAATTTGGGCGCCCTGGCACAGCGGGTGCAGCTGCTTGAGTGAAGTCATCACGGCAGCTGGCCCTAAAGCCTCCTTCAGGGGTTGAGAAGAGGGCAAATACAGTGTAGTTAAAACAATGGTAGGTCAGGAAGTTCTTCAAGTTTGTATATTATCCCAGCGGGCCCTACAGAGACGGCTAGTCATCTATTGTAGGGTACAACACAAACAGTCCTTCACTAGCTGGGGTTTGCTGACTTCCCATCATTTATCCCTTTGTCTTGCGTTACTCGAAGCTCATTGGCGAAGCAAATAAAAGGATAATTAACTCTGCCTAGCTAATATAAAACTGACCCCCAGAGAGGCCCAGAAAGGCTCCTCATTTAGACCTGGCACCGAGTTTTTCCACCCTCAAATTGCAGGTTATTCGTACCGTGAGATAGCGCTCATACATCATTGCGTAACTCAAAAACGCTCCACCGTTCCACTGCATTGTATTCTTTATTTTAGTACGTGTACTGAATCTTTCGTCAGCGTAATCCCGCAAGCGAAATCGCTGTTGTCGGTGGTTTGTTTTTGCAAGCTCTGTGTGAATAAACACTGCGAGTAAACCTCAAGGTTAGCGGAGACATACTTTGCTGAACTCGGATTTTGCAAAGCCAAAGGGTTGATCATCTTGTACTATAGCTTAGGGGGGCCAAAAACGGAGAAGTTCGATTTTTTAATTACACTTCCATTCATCACAAATTAGATTTAAGAAATTTGTTTTAGATTTTAGAAAGCAGGGTGACAACTGAACGAAGCCACTCGGCGGACCACGCTTTAACTTGGTGTTACGGTTCCTAGTTGACAAGGACACTCGGCGGCAATCTGCTAATCTGCCATGACGGTGACGCGGGTACGATTCCTGCTTGGTGTTCAGTAGAGTCTGTTTCGCATTGACAAGCTCGGCTAGGTCTATGGGATGGAAGCCAATCAGGGACTGTTTGAACCGTGCCATGTCCCAGGTGAGTCCAGGAGGAGGCGTCTCACAGACACGACCGGCTCAGTTCGAGGACAATGGGCAGCATTCTAGAAACCAACTCAACTTAAATGGCAGAAGGATTAAGAATATCTGGGATTATTCTTCGAATTAATCTCTGCTGTCACTTCGAACTCCTGGAAACAGGAGTTGCGTATCATTTTGGGGAACACTAAACTCTAATGCCTATACCAGAAACTTTCATTGTTCAGCTTATACCCGTCCCCAACTCGGTCCCATCCTTTTGCAAGACGAAGTGAACCGTGGACGAAGGCTGGAAATGGCAGCTGTGCTTTGAATAAAATGATAAGCCCTCTGATTATGGCTTAAGCTGCATGTACTCAAGGATTCTGAGAAAAGGCTCGTGGGATCATGAGACTCACCCTGCTCTCCACAGGGAATTGGGCCAAATTAGGTCTTGATTAATTGGGCGGCCAGCCAGAGCGCTCTGTTTTTCCAAAAGAGAGAAGTGCTCATCCGCTGGATGTCAAGTCTTTACAAAGAATATGACACTGCTTCATGAAAGAGGTGCATGAAGCTTTTTAATCGTAGCACACTCCCATTTCTGCCTGGCTTAAATTGTTGCTCATTAAAAAGATAACCTTTTTTTGTGAGTCGCGTTCGGTGAGTGTTACATATATATGATTACTCTCCTTCCTTGTCCAAATTCAGGTACAGTTCAAGCAAGTGAAGGTCACGAGCAAGCCCAAAAACTGGCAGATTTGGCCTTCAACGTTCTGGCCAGTAGTCCAGTAGCTATATGAATAAATCACAGCTGGTTTTAACTTGTGCTTGCACTCATCCTGCCCCATATCTGGCATCCTTATATACATATATAAAGGTTGCCTATTAATACTAAAAATCTGTCAAATGGACAGCTGTGTTGTTATACATAATGTATCTAGACAGCACCATACAGTATATAGGTAACTCGTGACCCATCACTAAAAAGGCAATCTTTGCCTCTGTGCCCAACTCTGATTTAGCATGATATGCATGAATACTCTTAACAGATCTTTAACTACCTGCATGAGCCAGTTCCTGATTAACAAGTCAGTTTAGCAAATCAGCCAAATCATTAAAACCCCCTCATCTGAAACAATGTTTAGGTAGGTGCTGCAAGTCAAACAAATATTGCCGGCAGAATATTAACCAGAGAATCACACTCCTCCACTGGTCGGTCTTCTTCCCGCAGTAAAACCTGGTGTTGTCAGCTTCCAATATCACATGATGCCGCCCGCCCGTCCATGGGATTTCAAAATGAGACTGATGACCTTCTTCCATTGCTCCAATGTCCAGTTTTGAGAATTCATGTAAAAAGTGTAAAGTCGCTTTTTCAATTGTGACTTGGCAGCCCCGTATCCTTGTGACACAATTTAATTAAATACCAACCCCGCACATTTTATGTATGGTGGATACACTACTACAACTAGCTACTCCACTCTGCTGCCTCGTTTTTAGCTTGGTCTCATGCTCACCTGGATTTCCAGGAAACTACATGGAAATCCCCGTTTTACAATGGTATTTTGATAGAGTATCTCACAAAAGTGAGTACACCCGTCACGTTTTCCGTGGCTGCATTTCTATTTATGGGACAAGACTGGAATAAATAAATGCACTGCATTGTAATGTACAGCATTGCAGCAGAGGATCAAGGGGTGGGGGGGTAGCCTGTCAGTGATCAGACCATAAGCCGCACACTGCATCAAATTGGTCTGCATGACTGTCGTCCTAGAAGGAAAGAGAGTTTGCTGAAGACAAGCAGACCAAGAACATGGATTACTGGATCCATATCCTGTGCTCTGATGAGACAAAGATACATTTATTTGGTTCAGATAGTGACGAGAGTGTGTGGCAGCAACTGAAGTAAGGAGTACAAAGACAAGTGTATCTTGCCTACAGTTAAGCATGGTGGGGGACGTCATGGTCTGGTGCTACATGAGTGCTGCTGGCTGGGAACCATAAATGCCAACATGTACGGTGACATACTGAAGCAGAGCATGATCCCCTTCTTTCAGAACCTGTTCTGCAGGGCAGTATTTCAACATGATAACGAACCCAAACACACCCCCAAGATGGCCAATGCCTTGCTAAAGAAACTGAGGGTAAAAATGCTGGACTGACCAAGCAAGTCTCCAGCCCTAAACCCTACTGAGCACCTGATGGGCATTCTCAAACGGCGCGAGGTAGCATTCACCAGCACCACGATGTCATCATGGAGGACTGGAAGAGGATTCAGGTGGCAACCTGTGAAGCTCTCGTGAACTTGAGAACGCAAGTGTGTATGCAGGTTTGAGGTAGGCTACACTACGATATACACGGTAGAGATTAAACTCCTCGGTTTACAGTACATTCCACTTGTGACTGATTTCATGCGCTCGTTATTTGTCCGACTGAAAAGCAGCCATTCCTGCTCAGACTTACCGATCACAATGAGCGTGTAGTTGATGTTGACGCTGCCGAAGCCGTTGGTGGCTTTGCAGATGAACGTGCCGGCGTCGTCGGCTTCCACCTCTTTGATGCGTAGGGCGTGCTGCAGGACCCGGAAACGCAGCCAGCCGCTGTTGATGTTGCGCCCGTCCTTGGTCCACATGATGAGAGGAGGTGGGTCACCCTCGACCGGACAGGGAAGCTTCATGGTTCGCCCAATCCTCACGGTCTGCCGGTGCGCCACCTTCTCTGAAACACGTGGGGGACCTGGGGATAAAGAGGCTTGTTATTGACTGACGTATTACATTTATCAACTCAAAGACCAATTAGGAAATATCCTTGCGATTTATAGCATGGACTGTTATTAAGCGGCTTTCCACAAATATGTTTTGAGTCTCGAGAAAAACTCTCTTTTGAGCTGCTTAAACAGGTTTTATTTCTACCAGATGTGCCAATCTTATCTTACTATACTACTGTATTATATAATAATCTATTCTATTGTACTAAGTGGTGATATGATCGATGGGCCACCGATCATTATCGAACTATTTCCGCGACGAAGCATGTGATCGGCGTATACCGATTTATACCTTTTATTGCCGATGACATAAACCGATCATCTGTACTTCGCAGCCCTCAGAGCGGCCCCTGTGTGCGGTGTTGTGTCCCCGCCCCCTTTCCTTTCATAAACATTTCTGCCGTGTGGAGCTTTTACACTGTGAGAGTGATCTGTGACATTGATGTGAAGATGACATTCTACAACATGTGTAACAAAAAAAAAATGCCTCGCAGGGGAAGCAGTATAAAATGTTTCAACACAAGTAATTTAATACGCGATTTAAAGAACAAACACTCGGCGGAGTACGGCGAGTGTTTAAGACTCACTGCAGAGAATAAAAAAAAGGGCACCCAGAGCGGCAACTGTCAGACGGCAACTAATGCAGACCACACTTGACAACGCTCGCCCGTATGAGCGGGACAGTCAAACGGCCAAGCAAATAACCCGAAAAATAAGTTTGAGAAGACTTCGTCAGGTTAGATGACCAGCCTTTCTCAGTGGTGGAAGGATAGTTGTGTCTGCAAGTATTTTGTACTTTTTCAGTAAAAGTCTGTTTTCCAGATCACATAGCCAGTAGCACGCATCTTAACTAAATCAAAAAATTTACAGCCGGTCAATGTGATCGGTATCTGGAATCAGCCTCCCTATATTGTCTTGTCTTGTCTGATATTGTGCTATAATTCAGGATAAACGGGAGCTGGACTAACTAAGAGTAGCAACTATTAACTAATTCCTAAAACACCTTGGGATGCCATGTCTGTGGTTTTACCACAAGTAATAAAATAGACACTTTAATTGTTCAAGTCTAACTCGGTCATATCGCCAACCTGCAACAAAGTCTGAAACTGGGTTTTAAAAAAAAAAAAAGACAACATCCCGCTATACTAAACGTCAAAAGAGAAACATTGCCACTGGTGAAATGGTCTTTTTATTCTTTCAAATAATCTTTTGGCTGGACACACGAGCTGCTTTTAAGATCACAGACGACTATTAGGAGCCAAAGCCATAGGAAACACATGTGTGGGAGTCCTGTCAAAACATACAGTAAATTTTTAGTTTGTTTCAAAGAGCAGCACCCATTACTGGATATGCTGGAGCTGGTGTTAATCAGCAGACTGCAAGAGGACTGTAGACGTCAGCATTTTTGAAACTCCAGCATTTCCAGATCCTTGAAGAGAGATGAAAGAAGTTTTCGGGGGGTGAATACACGGTTCCTGCGTGGAAGATGGGCCAATGTGGAGCTTTTTTAAATACATCTGTACCAGAGTGTGCAGTAGCTTAGGTTCTTTTTGTCTTATTGCTGACAGATGTTCATAATGTCAAATTATAGCTCCTGAAACGTTTAATGAGGGTAATGGTCTAGAGATGTTTGGATTCCATTTTCGGTATTTCCTTGACTATTAAAATGTACAAAAACATACAGAGAGAGAGAAAGAAAAAAAAAAACAGCAAACAATTCATTATTCTTCAAAGATTTTTTTGAATGGTTCATGATGTTTTCAAGCAACTCCGTTATTTTTGACGGATTAACGCAATCTGGGAATACGAGTCATGTGGTTATTATAAAAACGCGGCTTTCTCTCAGCACATGTTAAATCCAGTCATATGAAGCGGACTGGGCCTCTAGTTTTTCTAGGTGTCAATCTAGTTAGTATTAATAAGGCTTGGCTAGGCTGAGTGAAGCGAGGCTTCCCTGACCCACGCAGCCTTGCTTACTCGCTGTTAAAAGACAGGAAATTGATAGTGTCACTGTTTATGTCTGCAGGGAAATTGTAACCACAGTCCCTTGTCAGCCAGCCATGACTCTCTGGTTTGCTGCGCTACGGAGCAGGACCATGCAGCGCCGTTTGCACACTCCTTAGCTGGTGGCTCGGACGAATTCCTAAAGGTCAAAACTTAAAAGACCGTTCACACTTGTTGCTCTGACACAGCGCGAGTCACCAATGATTGCTTTTTATGGACGTATATCCTTTACAGAAGTTTAAAGAACAAAGTTTGTTTTGCGTGGGTCATGGTTTCCATTAGGCCTTATTTGCCTTTATAAAGTGACTTACTGAAAACAGAACTGGGATTAATCAACTGGATGCACTGCCTGTCAGTTCTTTAGCCAATACGTAATCATTTCCACATTTATTCTAGAAAACAAAAACAAACAAACACAAATTGACAAAAGGAAAAGGACTTTCCTTGCTGCTCACAAAAATTAGGGGATGCTTCAACATGAAACGTCCCATAATGAAACCGTCCCCAAATTGTATAAGCAGTAGAAAGTAAAAAGGAAAGCACTGTGTTTAGCCAGAATAAGTCAAACTCTGAACCTGAACGCTGTCCGTTTGAACGTCCTCCCAGTGTCAACGTGGGTTTACCCCGAGTGCTCCCGTTTCCTCCCTGTCCAAACGCATGCATTATGCTAGACAGGCCCAAACCTGAGAATATATGACCAGTTTTGATATAACCTTGAGCGCTGACGTGTAAACAAACAACAAACTGAAGGCAGAAGGTGACGTTAAACGTAGGTCGGCCAACGATTACTGTCCATTTTCTCTTTTGTTCCGTGGATTTGAAAAGATCCCGTTTCTTTAACGCTTCCGTGTCTTCCGTGTTTGTTTGTGGCTCGTACACTCGCTGACCATTTTATTAGGTACACCTCCATGTTTCTGTCCATTTGATTTGTTCCGTTTGCTATGTAGAAGCCCTCTGCAGTTCTACAGTTACAGACCGTAGTCCATCTGTTTCTCTCTTTAATTTGTTAGCCCACTTAACCCTGTTGGGTTGGGTGGGGGCTGGGATCCTTCTCAGCTCTGCAGTGATATTGATGAGGAGCGAGTGCTAGTGCGAGTTGTGTTAGTAGTGTTAGTACTACCAAAAATGTCCAGCCACCAGCATCCCGTAGATCGCCTGAGCACTGGTGCGGAGGATGACTGACTGTGCAAGCTCCTGTCTCTGACTTTATACTACAAGGTGGAGCAATATAAAGTAGATAAACACACCACTACCACACAAGTGTCACTGCAGGGCTGAGAATGATCCTTCACGCAAACCGTACCTGATCTGTGGTGGGCCGGGGGTGGGGGGTGGCTAACAAAGTTTGTAGATAAACAGATGACTGCAGATTATAATTGTGGAAGTACAGTTAGGACACAGTAAGTTGAACCAACGAAATGGACAACGACTGTAGAAACAAAGAGGTACTTAAGGTGACCGGTAAATGTACGCTTCCAGGATTTGCTGATGTTTAGTCCCCATCTGCCACACAACCTCAAAGCATAGCAGGACCAGGTGCAACTACTTCATATGGCCAGGTGGGGCGGATCCCCACCAAAATAATCATCCTCTTCAAAGTACAATTGCATCTCACAAATCACTTTTATTGCCTTACCGATTTTTTAAGTATTATTTTCTCCAAATGAAATGTTTATTTGAAAACTGTGAAAGAAAATATTTGGGAGCCATCGTCCACATCTGTGCCGGATAAGACGCGTACAGAGGGACACGCCATAATCATCTACCATGCGCTCTCAGTTGAGAAGCAACTAACTCGTGGCGTTCCTGGTTCGAAAAAACCGCGACTGATAGATGTTTAAAAACGAAGACCTCAACATGCCAAGGTCATTTGCAAGTGAAGCACCATGGAAATACCTTCGCTTGAGACAACGCTCCATTGTGAAATGCACTTTAGAAATAAATCTGACTTGACTTGACCCTAATGGCTGCTGTAGATGCCATCTAAACAATATGTAAGGGAAAATCGGACAGGTCACGCGAACCACATGTCCGACCCCTGTGCTTGTAAATCGTGATTAAATAAAGCTCTACGGTTTAATAACCTTGCTTTACTTTGTAAATCTTCATAAAGTGGCTACTGTAAGAAAGGCATTTGTATAGGCTAACCAAATATCCAAAGTTGACTTACCCCAATTGCTTTCACAAAATGTGTGTTATTTATGGAAAGTTGATGTGCTTTTGCTGCAGCTGCATGTTAATTAAGCTAAATGAAATACACAGTCGTGTATTCCGTCGCCATCCACCTCTCCTAACGATGGTTACGCCATATCACATACGCTATCCAGTCAAAAGTTTGTGTACACCCCGTCCAATTATTGAGCTCGGTTATCTCAGTAGTATTTACTTGTTACACATTCAAAATACGAAGCCCACATTTCAGGATTATCCATAGACAAATAGCGGCAGTAAAAAGGGACGTACTGAATAGCCCAGTGACTAATTTATATTTTTCAGCTTCCAACAAGTCAGATCACCGACTTTCTGCCCTGTTGTTCTTGTGTCCAATGTCCGAATAGAACTGGTTTTCCAACTTGTACGGAATCTTCAGCTCAACTCTTCAGTTGCGTCAAATGCACCAGAATGCCAAAAATGAGCCGGGGCGTATTGTTTAACATCAGATGCAGCTCTCACGGTCGTGTTCCAAAATGTAGTGGAATGCCCACATTGCTGTAGCAGCAAAGGTGGGGGTAAACTCTGTAATAACACCCATGATTTGGATTTAATTTTAGGGGTGTCCACACATTTTTGTCTGTATAAATGTACTCATTATTTGCAAAATGAACTGGGCTGATATGGTCATGAAGTCTGAGTATAATATCATTTTCAGGGTTCCACTCCCTTGCTTTATAGTTGGTAATAGATTTTTCTCTCTCATTGTGGCCAATTATTTTATAAAACAAAGCACTTGCATCTAGAACGCTACTGACATCTAAATTTGGTTTGTCGAAACTAAAGCTACTTTGTTGGTAAAATTCAAATATGACATAAGCAGCCATGCTATTGTATCAAATCTGATAACGGAGCGTAACTGGATTATTGTCAAAAAAAATAAATAAATAAATAAAAAAAAATAAAAAAAAAGTCTTTCATAGAGTTTATTATTCTGTACATCTAAATACACCAAACACTGAAAAAGACCACCGGACTCCTGTTAAGCTAAGAGAGGCACCGTTAAAGGTATCAGATAAGGCTCACACTACAGTTTCTCACTAAAGAACGTGGGTAGCTGACATTTTGACGGATGGCTTATTGAAGTGTGAAAGAGAAATTAGTCACAGGCAGGGATTTGCCGTCTTCTGCTCTCACTTTCTCTCGGCAAATGGTTTTCTCATCAGGCTCTAACCTCGCGTAAAACCTTCCTGGTGAGCCATTCTCCCAGATTGAATTCTCATTCTCCCTGGAAGGCCATACACCCACTCTTCAGGCAGATTTATGAGCGCTGCTTTTGGCCTTCTGTTCGGGAAAGACCTGTGGGTCAGACCCAAAGGCTTCGTCTCTGGATTGGGGCCTGGGGGTTGACAGGACGGCGCGTTTCACGGATCAGAGGTGCACTGGCGAAACGGCGGCCCCAAGCCTCAGCCTTCGTGGGCTACTCTCAGGTCTGTTTTAATCCCTCTGTCCCTGGACAGCAGCGATTAATGGATAAACCAGTGCAGAGTGTGAGCTAGCCTTGGCCCGGGATATTTTTTTTTCTCCCCCTAATGGAATGTGGGGCTGAAATGACGAGCGCAGAGAAGGATGACGATTTTTTAATGGCAGACTAAATCGGGCAAATCGATGAGTATATCTAGAATATCAACTGCTGGTTGCATGCAGGCTTGGATAAGGATTTAAGGCTGACCAGTAAAAGGGCGAGTTGTTTTAAAGGCAATCTGTTTAGTCCATTTAACCTAAACACAATCCCCCGACTGCACAACGGCCCTGCAGCACAATGCATTAGCAGGCGGATCTTTCCATTTCTCCTGCTGTGCTAAGGATCAGCCTTAAAGACACAGACTCCCATATCTCCCTTTGCCTTTTACGGGCTGCTGGCCTAAGGTAGACGAACATGCACGCCTGGAATGTCCACTAAGGGCCAGCATTCAGCAGCACACAAGTAGCATTCCACCATGGGCTTGCTTTAAAGGAGTAAAGCAAACGAGACTTTCAGTCCAGCCTTTAAGTAGCTGCTTTAATGACAGCAAGTATTCCCTTAACTCGGCGAGAAAGCACCGTTTACCCTCGAGAAAGCAAATTCAGTACCAGTGGAGGAACGAATAAATGCCTTGATTTTTTTTTTTAAGATTTATTTAAGATTGAAAAATGTTTTTTTTTTTTTTTTTTTTTTTGCTTCCAGGAAGAAGTCGGCGACTAGAGACGATAACCTTCAGCCCATTTCCACTTCCTCAAGCATACCGTTGTACTTTTTGGAACTCTTGCACCATTGCACTGCCAATCAAGTCTCATCCATTCCAAGTTGTATTAAGCCCAGAACAATAACATTATTAGTAACAGCTAAGCTTGCTTGGTATGACGATACAGTGTTATGCAAAAGGTCTGGGCAATCCTGGTCAAGTCAAATGACAAGGTTTGTTGATTTTAAAAATGAAAGGAAGTTCCACAGCCTCTTGATGAATTGAAAATTCGCACATTTCGGCTGATTTAAACACCCCATTATTGCTTCCCTGATGAGTGACCATTACGATATGGTTGAACACGTTTATGAATCGGTCATAATAAATTGTCAAGATTGTAACAGAAACACAAATCCCAATGACTCAACTTTTTTCGCTCCCATTTGACCAGTTTGATAGAGTTTTCTTGTCATTAAAATGACTGGATGATTTGCTAATTTTCCATCACTCGCTCATGTTATTTATCACCTTAATGCTGCATCCAAACATTTTTCTGGTCCTGGTGCAACGTACTGTACATGAAAACCACACCGCTTATAATCGCTGCTTTTCACTGGCTGCGTTTCTGTACTATGCACAATGATAATAAAGTTCTATCTAATCGCATCTAAAATAAGTGTTTCTAAGGTTAATATCTGAAAACTGAGATTTCAACATTTCTGATGAGGTCTTTGAACAGCCGAGGATGCGATTAAGGAAATGCAGGACAGGTGAGAGGAATCAATACTGATTGCATTTACCCAGGCTGGGTCCGGGTTTGTCTGAGGTCAGCAGAAAGTCAGGATGGGATCCAAGACCCTGTCAAAAAATCTAACAATTTACCAAATAGATTTACAGCATTTAGCAGAAACCCTTATCCAGGGCGATTTACAACTGATACAGTCTTACAATTCAAGCAATGGTGGGTTAAGGGCCTTGCTTAAGGACCCGATTGTGGCAGCTTAACAGAGGCGGGACTTGAACCATGGACCATCAGGTCCAGAGTCCAGTACCTTAGCTGCTAGTCTTTTATTAATTAATTAATACTTATTATATGACTTATTAATAAATATAAGCATACTTATAAACAATTATAGAAATAAATATACTTATTAATAAATGTACTATTTATTAATGCTGATTGGCAGACCAAGCAATCTGTAATCACTGTTCATATGTGGCATCAATCAAAGTATACTGCTTAAAAAACATTTTCAGTTTCACTTCTCAGCAAACCGCGTTATAAATTACGGTTTAGATTAAGAGTTTTTATTTCACTTTATTATTATATATAGAACACTTTTTTTTTTTGTCCTCGACTCTGGGTGGCTATGTGATTTACATTTCAGTCCGATCCCATTTAGATCTTAATAAAGTCCCTTTTCTGCTGAACAGGAATAATAATATGTGACTCAGCAGCTACTAAAATCTTTGACATAACTTGGCACAACATATTTATGGATGAGGTTACACGCTTGGAGTATCATGTTAAGCCCGAGCAATTAGACTGAATTAATATCGTTTTGAGGGATGGCACAGCAGCCGCTGGGCAAAAATTCAAACAAGGAGTGTGAATTAATTCTGCGTATGATTTACGACACGGTTTCCGACCATCTGGATTTGCCTTGAATTCCAGCTATGATTTCCCATGCTGACACAACAGGGTTGGAGTTACACGGCTCGCATCTGCGCACCGGCATAAAATGAAACCGAAGCTGAAACGTAGGAGTCAGTGGGGACAAATCACCTTTATGTTTTCCATTATGATTGTTTCCTTAACACCCATCAACTGCGATGTCCAGAGGATTTGCAAGAACCATAAATACCCGCACGCTCCAGGCACTGGCAGGTTTGCGTAATTAAGCCTGCCCTGTTACCCGAGCTCTTAATGCTCCAACTGGGCCATAGTGGGTCCAAGGTGGAGAGAAGCTAATGGAGAAAACACGGAGAACACGTGTCCTAAAAAAAGTATGCGGGGCAGAGTATGGGCCTCGCGCAGGAAGTGCTGGGATAAGGGGTTTGTGGAAAAGGTTCTTGTTGTCAACGTGAGGTTCATCGAGCCAAGAACTACATGGTGAATCCCGAACAGACCGCTGTGGACATTTATCCTGCTCAGAACATTTATCCCGCACTCTTGAGGAGACCGGTCGTACAACAATCCAATTCAAATAAATACACTAAAAAAAAAAAAAAAAAAGCCCATTACAATATGGATCTAGTTATTGTTTATAGAAGAATTAAGATGTCTATTAATCTGACACGAAAAAATGCACACGAGCAGCAGTTCTGTAACATGAAAACGACCCCTGTCAGGAAATCAAAAAATAAATAAATAATACATTAAAAAAAAAAAAAAAAAAAAATCAAAAACCAAAGAGTTTGAAATGGTATTTGGTGGTTTTCTTCACAGAGTCTTAAATTCCTAGGTTTATTGTCATGATGTATTACACCAGAAAACGCTACATAATGACAAAGCTGTGAAAAAAAATAGCATTTTTTTTCTTCTTAAAAAGCAAAAGCTGGAAAAAAAAAATCCATTGTGTCTGTACCATGGGAAAGGCCGCACATTTACTTTACTAAAGACTTACTGATTCAATTTATAGGTCACTGAAGTCTATTTTTAGCTATACATTAGTTAATCCTTAATTCCTATGTGAGTTCTGTGGAAAGTTCAGAGTGTTACAGCCATACAGCTTTTCTTAGTAACATACTTGGGTCAAATAACGCTTTGGCTGTTTTCTGAAACGCTCTTACGAAGAACAATGACATTTATCATTTTAATAAATAAAGATTGTAAACTGTACGTCAGCATTACACCTTTTAAAAAAAAAAAAAAAAAAAGCTTGTTAGTTACAAAGCTCAAATCTTTTCAAACTGATTTCTTGAACATGACAGCAAGTTCACTGTTCTCATATAGGCTCCATATCTTTATTCAAAAGAGCACCTTTGGGATGTGCAGCTGACAAGTCAGCAGCAATTGTAAATGTTGTGATTTTAATACGGACCAAAAATAGGAGTGGGTTTCCGGCACCTTGCTGTATTTATGCCACAGAGAATGAAGGCAATTCTAAAAGCATGAAGGGTCCCACCTGGGACTAGCAAAGGTGTATCTAATAAAGTGGCCGGTGAGGGTTTGTCCATTTGAACTTTTGATGGGGGAAGGTTATTCTGGCAAATGCAAACAAGAAGCCCCCCCCCAAAAAAAAAAAAAAAGAAAAGAAAAAAAAAAATCACTACCCTTTCAAAAGTGAACACATGCAGAATTTAATTTTCCAAAAATCTCACACTTTTGAAAAAACATTGATACGCTTCAACCTCAACCGGCCGCCGCTTGACACCTGGCACGATGAGAAATTAAGGTGAAAGTTAAATGTCCCTTCCGTACATTCGATAAATAAAACAAGATTAGACTGATATACGACTGAAAGGTTGCTTTTAAACCATGTTTTTTTTTAGAAGTATCCATTCTGAAAAAGTCCAAGAACGATGAAAAGTATAGAAACTGACCCAGTTCGCCATTTCTTTTGAAAAACTTTAATTAGAGAAGTGCTGAAAGCCCCTAAAAATCAAAATATGGTCGTTATACATGTTGAATGAATCAACTGAATCCAAAAAAACCAATCAAATAATGGTATAAAACAATCATTGAAGTTTAAATATTGGTCAATTTTCATCTGATTCTAAAAACTGATTTGGTTTCTTTAAGCTCACAGTCGAATTTATGTCTTCCCATCCATACATTCAGATCCTGGCAACTGATTCAGAATACAGTTGCCGATCTCGTTTTCTATTTACCTCACACGTTACCCCACTGCTGTGCTCCCTTCACTGGCTCCCTGTAGCTGCGTGTATCAGATCTGAAACACTGATGCTCCTCTATAAAGCTAAAAATGAAGGTTTTAATCAAACCCGCTCTGTATCTTGTACAGCTTTACAGGTTTAGGTTCTTTCTCCAAGCCCAAGATCTCAGTGACTGAGTCAGCTGGCCCATTGGTGGAGGGAGCAGGTTGCTTTCTGGACCTCGCTACAGGCTCCTGAGTCTCCTTGAGCGCTCATTGGGTATTGCAATGTGGTTCCGCCACGTTACAGTGAATATACATGTCAGTATCTTTAAGTAAGACGAACCGATACCAAATTTGTAGACGAAATTATTCACTTCCCCACATTGAGTCTTGAGTCAAGACCAAGACTTTTAAGTAGATGGACACCGTGAGCGGGCAAGTCCAAGTCCAAGACGAGAGCAAAATAAGATTCATTCATTCATTCAAAGTCATTTGTTCGGAATTCATTTGATCTATATGAAAAAATTGGGGATATTTCAAAATGAATCATTTCACAAACCAAATGAACTGTCCCATAATGAAATATCCCCTAATTTTGTGAGCAGTGTATTATAGTTTATTATTATATTATAGTCTTAGTCAAAATAAGTTGATATTTAACAACGGTAACGATTAGCGTTCCCTCAGGTAGACACACTGGCCTCGGCTAGTCTCAACAACAATTTTAAAGCTCACCTTTCCCCGACCGAGACCGAGACATACCAGAGTCTGACGAGGCCGAGACTGTACGTTTATGTTACTGCAACACTACTTCAGAGCCTAACATAAATAACCTGTCGCATCTTATTACTTAGAATTAGTTATAATTCTAGCCATATACAGTCTGGCAGTGCGTCAGTAGGTAGCTGCACTTCTATACCTTGGTATCCTATTCCCCCTGTCCCGTGCTGCCTGTGTGTTTCTGTCAACGCCCCTGAGGTGACAGGTCAGAATAATAGCTACCCTTCCATTTACACCAGCCACGCTCCATTCATCCGGACAGGTAAGGCGCACTCATTTCCCCTGCTGTCAATAGGTCAATTGGTGCCAATTGCTAGAGCATGACAGTTAACACTCCCCTGCGGCTCAGGGCTGGCTGTTTATACTATACTCATCTTCAGTCTCCTATTGTTTAACATTGGCATCCAAAGCTCAACAATTGGCCAATCGAAATTTACGGCATGATGAAAGTAGCGGTCAGAGGTCCGTGTTGACACCTAACGGCTAATCTGACAGTGACGTCCCTACACTAACCTGGCATGAAATCTTGATTTACTTCAAACAGTGTCCTGTGTGGCACACTGCATCAGCATCAGCATCAGCGAAGCAGGATGGTTCCTAGATGGTAACAGAACGTAATTTGATTTTGTACAGTTTGGCCCGGTCAAGGACACTAAGGAACCCTGCCCTAACCTAGGTCATAATCACCTTGGGGATCTCTATATTAAATCAACCAACTATCTTAATCCTGCTGCTGTAAAATATTTAGCCACCGCTTGAATTGATATGCACTTGTTTTAGCAACGTTATAATGACCATATATACTAATTTCTCAGTATCGTTATTGGAATAGAACCGGAAAATACAAGACATTTGTAGGCGGTATTAAATATTCGACAACATGTTCCGTCTGGTCATCATACCGTTGTAAAAGGAACTATTTGATGGCGAAATACTACAATATTTTTATAAAACAAAGCAGATTTGGTCTTTTGCAATTTATAGTGTTTAACATCACATTTGAGAAATACATTTGTCCCTCGTGTCTGAACGCCGTCCAAGAAACTCGCACAGTCACAATCTGCTGCACCGACTGAAGTGTTACGGTTCAATCAAACCTGGTTTGTTGTCCAGTCTCAACCGTTGGTTGATAGGATCCCCATTTGAGCCTGGATCTTTTCAAGATTTTTCCCCATGTGCATAGTGGATTTTACCACGTTTACTGGAACTTGCTTATTACTCTGTACAAACAACTTTTCTGCAAAGCCATTTTGCAACAATTTTAGTTTAAAGTGCTATATAAATCAACTGAATGTTATTGAACTGTGATTGAGAGTATACTGTATAAAAAGTGCCAACCATGAATGACTAGTGTTAATGTTGGTGCCAGAATCAGGCATCTGTACGGCCTGGAATCCATCACAACTATACCAGAATCGTGCACTTTTAATGGAGGACAGAGGTTGTTTTAAATAAAACATTCTTTTGAACTAATCACCCACCTCCAGATGTGCCATAAAATAGAACTGAACCATGGCTCAGTCGGTCAGGTGCTTTTCAACTGCGCAATGAAAAACATGTAACAAACCGAACGAAAATCAACACGGTTTAAAACGTTTACTTGAAACCATATTGGAAACGTTATTATTAACGCTGAAATATATCATATTTCCATGGGTTTCCTTTAGAGGTTGCGTCCAACACCAGCTGTTCAGATGTTGAACAGAAAGCCATGTAATACAATAACATCATTCACCACTATATTAAACACCACAGTAGTTCTCTAGACGTAAAGTGAGACAAGGTATCTGAATTGTATGCTAAGGTTATGTTCACAAACTCCTGTACGTTCCACTAGCACTCATTATGGCAAAAAAAAAGAAATTGGAACTTTGTGGAATCTGCTGACTGGCCAGCGTGGCAACCTGATCCTCTCAGCGCCCAACACCCAACTGGCTTCTGGTCCCCAGATTCCCAGAAGACTGTCGGTGTGTGTGGTGGCAGAGAAAGGCATGAGCCAGTCCTCACTTATCCTACCATTCACCCAATATCAATAAAAACAAGCTGATTTATAACACATCTCCATTCCATCCCTTTCTCCATTTCTTTGTGCAACAGCGAAAATAAAAATCTTCAGCAGGCTAACGTAAACACGAGCATACAGGAATTTCCTCAGAGAGATCTTGTGTCCCTGGCTGGAATGTTTTGGTGGCATGGCTCGGTCAACTGTAGGACAAACGACCCCTTCTTAAAGCACCAGGACTCCAACCCAGGTAGCCATGGTGATGTGCTAGCAAACTGCCACCAAGACAAAAGTACCCCTCTTATACCGGTTAGGGTCGCTGGCTTTAGAGCTTATGCTGGACTGGCAAAAAATGTCCCCTGGCTGGGATTCCAGTCCATTAGAGAGCCCTGGAATCCGTAGCCCTGGAACTGTCAACTTGCAAGCTCAGCCTAGGGTTCGAGCCCAGGAGCTCAGACACTTGGTTGCAGTAGCAGAAAGTTAGAGAAGGAGGCATATTTCCCTAACTATTTCAGAATATATGATAAAACCGCACACCACGAAACCATCTATACTTAGCAATTTTGACTTAAACGATGCGTTATTCGTATCGGAATCTGTAACAGGAATGACCAGTACCGCGTGCGCATTACACACTTTAAACAGCAATTTGTAATTTGTAAATGTTATGAAACAATAACTGTATTTTTTAAGCTCGCTGCTTCATGCTTCATGGTCTGACTGCCACGCCAAGTAAGCAAGTCATGAATGAATTACTCTTTTCATCCAGATCATTTAAATGAATCAGTCAAGCTGATTCTCAAGCTTAACCAAAGTCAAATGTTAGGGAATGCGCAACGTTTTTAACGAGTCCTTCTGGGGACATCCCTTCTTAATTAAATTAGGGCATGTCCGCAACTTATTACGAAATTGTTATAGTGTGGGAAAGTGAATCTAATTTCCATCCCTTCATTATCTCATTCCCACACCTTAATAAGTCACGGCCATACCTTCGTTTTATAAACAAGGGAACCAGCAGGGTTCAATACGTTTTCGATATCAGTTTTGCCGTATAATTCTACTTTAATAGCAAAAAATATGACGATGTTACAGTAAGTAGCAGTGAGCCGCCAAAATGATGAGTGGTCAAACCCAAGACTGAAATTTGTTCAGGCAAGACATTTTTGTGCAACCCAGCCCTCCACCGAATAACCCCACCCAGTACCCTCCACCCAATATCTCCGACCCTCTTAAATAAGATGTAGGCAAGGGTGAGCAAAGGAGAAAGATACTATCTTAGGTACTTGCACTTTCAAGAGACGTGGACTTTAAGTGTCTGTTTCCTTAACTCTGTTTAATTGCCATGTGTCCATCTTTGCTCTCTTTGTTTGATTCTGTTTTTCTGCTTATTGGCTGAAACGGTTTGAGTGGCTCAGTCGCAAAAAAACCCAACCCCCCCAAATTTATTTTTATTTATTCATTTAGCCATTTATCCTTATCCAGAGCGACTTAAAATGAATTAAGTCTTACAATCCAAGCAATTGTGGGTTAAGGGCCTTGTTCAGGGACTTCAAGGTGGCACAGGTGGGATCTGAATCCTGGACCTTCTGGTCCATAGTCCAGTACCTTAACCACCAGGCCACCACAGTCCCCATCACAATAATTAAGTACATTTGGCTATAAAGTATAACATTTTCAAGAACTATTAGCTTATGGACTTTTACTTCAGCTTTGTGTATTCTAAAAAGCAGGGACTTTATATTGGTTAGAGGAGAAATTTCCAGTCACGGAAACATCAAAAGTTTAAAAAAAATATGTTTCATGTTATATTTGTAACCATTTCAATTACAAACCGTGTATATAGGAAGTGTAGCTCTGAGGTAAGAGGCAGTTGCTGGAAACAGCTGTTCCTAAGACCCTGGATGGTGATGCCTTGCAATGTGAAGGTCAAGTGGTGCAGTTACAAAACGCTGCAATGGCCTCTTGCCTTGTCCAAGGTCTACCTCTGTCTGTGCCCAGTGAATTCCGGGACATGCTAGGGAATTTATTTGAAGACTTGATTTATAAGTAGTAAAGACTGTCCTTTTGGATGAACCCTAACCAAAACGATCATGAACAGTGTGTGTCTTGGTCGTTACGAGTATGAATAAATCTGCATTAGAATCAAAGGCAAAAGCAAATTCTGACCTTATGTGAATTTTTAATGGCATTTCAAGTTTTGCTATTACCTCAGTCCGATTTTCTCTAGCATCCAACCTAGCTGTTCTGCACGAAGCTGAATCAATATTACAGAATCAAATCAGAGAGCGGCCCCATATCAGCTGCAGATGGAGCAAAACCGAGGGAAAGGGGTCTGCCATCTGTTAGCATAATAAGGCCTGTCAAGAAAATAAAACACTCGGCCTAACATCATTTAAGCTACCAACCTGACTTAGTCCAGACTTTCTCCATTCTCAAAGACATAAACCTCTGTTCACCCTCGTCTAGCGGGTTACTTTCAGAGGAAGCAGAGAATCGGCTTGTAATCAAATTAACCCCCAATACACCCATTCGGTATGGCACCTGCTTTTTTCGCTACGAGTGTGAATAAAAAAAAAAATAAAAAAAAATCCCAATAAAAACCCACAGTGCTTCACAGCCTTGAAAAGCCACAAAGTTTAAAGTTTTGAAGGTGTTATATTTTTGTTGCTGACAAGCCAACAACCTGGAGCGGTTTCTAACAGACAGCATACTTCCAGGGGATATAAAGTCTTTTATGGGAGTTCGATCGATGGAAACTTGGGCCAGGATGACAATTACCCAGATGAATTGGATGTACAAAGAGAGCAGATAATTCTCAAATTTACAAAAAAGATTCTTATAGCAAACTGAGAAAAATAACTGCGTTAAAGACCACTTGATTAGCTGCGTTTGGCTCCGAGCAATAAACATTATTGACATTGAGTTACTCTGGTCCAACAAGGCCATAGCTATCAGTCTAAAAGAACATAATTGGTTCTTTTCACCGAGTGGATCTGATGGCTTTCCAATGTCGCCATTGAGACCACTGATTCTAGTCAATCTATTCTGTTTCTGTGAGCTTGTGTGTATGGAAAAGGGTTCTTGGCAACCTCCGACAAGAGTGTTGGTCTGTCCAAAAGCACTGCATGAGATGCAAAACCAGCTTCATACGCCTTAAAGGAAGCTCAGGCTAGCCTTCATGCTCCTACTTGCATGACTAATGTTTAAATTAGCAATGAGTATTTGGGAGAAAATGGGCTACAAAAAAAAAAAATTCAAACTGAGGGTGAAGTCTTCTGTTCCTAATCACACAACATCTTCAGGTTTTCCTCCATAAAATAATTGATGGAAACTTTTTCTTTCCACAGCCTAATCCCAATTTTCCTGTTCAGGGTCACTGGGAGCCCAGCGTCTACCCTGAAGAACACGAGACACAGGCATGAGCACTGCGACAGGCACTGTGAAAGGCAGATTTATTTTTATAGTGCCTTTACAATGACCATTGGCCAAAACACCTTCACAAATCCCAAATGGAGCAAGCCTAAGTATGGTGGCATGGAGAAACTTGCTAAACGTTATGAGGAAGAAACTCCGAGGACCAACCTCACTGGGTGGCTTAGATGATCCATTTAAGAAATAAACTGATTTCGCTAATTAATAGATTTACAGTAAGAGTTTAAATAAGCAGAAGCTAAATAAGTATTAACAAAGATAACATACTTAAAAATACAGTAAATAAATAAAATACAATATGTAGATATTAGAGATAATATTTTAGAGACAATGAAATTCTAGACTATAATAAATACGATAATGGTGAAAATAAACATCTTGAAAAGACTCATGTAAACCTGAGCATACAGGAAATTCCACAGAGCGATCTCGTGTCCCTGGCTGGAAAGTTTTGGTGGCGTGGCTCAGTCAATTGTAGGATGAACTGACAAAAATAGCCCTTCTTAAAGCATCAGGATTCAAATCCAGGTAACCGTGACGATGTGCTAACAAACTGAACATATATTAAAAAAAAAAAAAAAAGGATCCCACTTATACTGGTTAGGGTCGCTGGGTATAGAGGATATACTGGAATGGCAAAAACGTCCCCTTGCTGGGATAACCATCACCTTACAAGCTCAGCTCAGACACTTGATTCCAGCAGCAGAAACGGAGCCAGAGATGGAGAGGGTCGAATGTATCGGAAACCAGGGAGTTTAATAAATACTGTACATTTATCTGACCTTAAAAGATTTTCAAAAACTCACACAATAACCCTGACCGGAGCAGAGTCATTAAGATGGAAACCATTTCATAATAAAAGTGTTCAACATGAAATGTAATTCATTCAATAAATGTATTGAGAGTGGAAAAAAAAAAAACAACAACAAAAAAAAACGCTTAGTCCACTTGCGCAGCTGCTCAACGTCTGTGTGTGAGTATCGTACTATGTATCTCTTGGAAAAAACAATTCTAAAATTCATAATACGCTTTGTGCTTAATGTGTATTTGCGTGTATTATCGGATTTCTGTGTATTATCGGATGTGCATTATGAGTCCCTGTCATAATCTGGAGACGGTCTGTATGTTGTTTTGCCTTGACTGGCAAATATTCTGGCTTAAAGCTTCTACGTTCCGTGGCTGGTTTATTTAAGTACGGACCAAAAAAAAAAAAAAATGGACAAAAGGACTTTTATTCGGACAGCACGCCGACCAGATCTCATTGCAAAGGAAACAGGGCTTTATATCATGTAAATATACCCGGTCAGTAAAACACGCATGTATGTGAGAGGTCTTTGGCAGGCTGGAGGCTAATTCCACTCGACTGCTCAGACAAACAGCTCACACAGGCACGGAATGTGGGGCATGAGTATATAAGACCTCCACACACACACACACACACACACACACACAGACCCACCCCATATCCAGTGTAGAACAAAGTGAGAAAAACAGAGGGCTATAAATGGTCACCCGCCGCACCGCAGACAGCGCACCGGTCCTCCGCGTCTACGCTGTGACTTTTTCCCAAGCCTGCTCTCTCTATACGGTCGGGGTTTCAAACGCTCGACCCTGAAATTT
Source organism: Parotocinclus haroldoi (assembly GCA_034779995.1). NCBI lineage: Eukaryota > Metazoa > Chordata > Actinopteri > Siluriformes > Loricariidae > Parotocinclus > Parotocinclus haroldoi. Next base: position 23,093 of record JAUZST010045274.1, read on the forward strand.
GGGTTAATAGGTAGTTAAGGTTTACAATTAGGACTATTTTATTGGGCGCTGTTAACAAAATGAGCCTCGTTATCAACCATTAAGTGAGTTTGTGCTGTAAAAACGCACCGTTGGACAACGAGCTATTTTCCAACGTTACCTGACTAAGCCAAAATCAGATGCCTGCCTCTTGTGATAAGGCTCGCGTGGTTGCGAAAGCTGGAGCTTTGGTTTAAATTACGGCTCGGGGTTAAGACGGGGGTCAAGGTGAGGATTGGGATAAATGGTAGAAAAACAGGAGCGCTGACAAGAGCTGGAAAGATGTGGAAAAATTACATGCCGTGTGCAGGCCTAATGGAAAAAAAAAGCTTCCCCGAGTGGATGCCATGTGCATGCTCGGGCGCTCGGGTTTCAAAATGAGCGCTAGTCACGTCAGAGAGACGGCAGCGGATGAAAAGACCAGGAGAAAGAACAAACAGTCTGCAGCGCCTGCTGCGAGCCGTATCTCCAGGGCTAATGTTTAACCGCAGCTGCCTCCGGTGTGCTGATAAAACCTGGTCTGAGTTTAGGCGCTCGCACTCCTCCGTGCCCTCGTCCCGCGCGCACAGCGCCCCATTCCTGCTACTGATAGACGAATAGCACCTGCGATAGCCCTCTTGTAATCATCTGTCAATATTTGATTACCAGGCAGCAAGCATTGCCTTGCAGAAGTCACAACAGGTCAAGAGGAAGCCCCGAGAAGCCTGCACAACGCTTTATCTACACTTTAGTAACAACCTTGAGAAAACAACAGCGTGTGTTTGGCCAAACTTCTTAAGGAAATAGATACTCAAGGTCATAGGCAAACAGTCTGTGTTTTCACACATCTGGGGGGGAAAAAAACTATTACGATAGCGTAGGAGGGTTTGGGTAAAAGTCATTTCCGCACTTTTTGCGCCACCAATGCTGAGCACTTTAAGCTGCGGGTCTTGAAAGCATACAAAAATGACCAGGTCTTATATTTGATACACAATTACGGATCACTTTATTAGGTACGCCTTGCTAATACGAAGTTTGACCTTTCCTTTTGCCTTCTGCCAGAGTTCTTTGTTTCAGAGATTATCGCTTAGTGCATCACAGCCCGTTGATGCGGTCCTGTGCTACATTTCAGCAAGAAACCACAAGAGGGTGTGTGTTATCGCGACTGCCCAGCGCCGCAGACAATCGCAGCTTTGATGCTATTTGTGATCATTCACGACTTCGGGTTCTACTGCTTTTATGCAACAAAAGAAATAGACAAAAATAAAAAAAAAAATTATAAAATAAACTTAATTAATCGAAGTCCATACTGAATATGTTTTAATATTGGCAATAAATTCCACCGAAGAGTAGGTCCGGGTAACTACAGGTACTAAGTTCTCTCACACACACACACACACACACACACACACACACACACACACACACACACACACACACACACACACACACACACACGCCTTTTGTAGTATGCTACAACACTACAAAGTAACCTTAGCATAAAATACAAAGTGCAAAAAATAAAAAAAAAGAAATCTACAATTCATCAAGAATTAAACAACACCATTTATTTAATTATTAGAGATGAAAAAAATAAATAAATAAAACATTTGCTGCAACCACTCAGCAAACTGATACCAGTTTAGTATAAAAAAAAAAAAAAAAAGCTGTGCTGTTATCACAAATAAAATAAATAAAAATTTATATTAACATATTATAAAATAACATAGCGATATCTCAACTAATGAGATTACAAGGTCAGAAAAAGTGTGGCATAAATTTGACATATACAGACAAGACATGAAAAAAGGAGCCTACTTCTTAGGGCAACCTAAATGTTAAAAGATATAAGAAGAAGAAAATAGAAATAGAAAATATACATACCTACATACACACGTTTTTCATTTCCAATGTCACCCTAATCTAGGTTTCTTCACTATCCGAGTGCAGCCTGGTATTAACCCATTTTGGTCAAAACTTTCCTGTCTTTTATCTCTTTAGACAAAACGTTTGGTGCATCTCTACTTAAACAGAACTGGAAAAAAAAGAGGTACATTACCAGGACAAAGAACACCTTTAGAACATCATCACGAAGAGTAATTAATTATTATACAATGCTCCCAAACAGAGGGTATTTCATTATGGGATATTTCATTTGGAAACATCCCCTCATTTTTTTGTGAGCAGTATAGAAAGTCTTTGATTAGAGGGTTATGATACAAAAGGTAACAAAGTCTAGTGTTTGAACAGTAAATTCCGCCTAAGCCATTGTGTGTGATTGTAATACTTCACTTTGTGTCGAGGCTGCATGTGTGAAAGCCGCAAAGTCAGGACAGTAAAGCTGACTTTCTAATTATCCAGATTTTATGTGTGAAAGAGACTTTTGCTTTAGGATATTCAGTCTTCGTATTCACATTCACAGCACCTTCAGAAGCCGTTGAGCTTCATTACTAGATGACTTTGAGGCATCTGTTTAGACTCTCCTAACAAGAGTAGGCAGTCGTGACCTGACATTTTAATCCGATACGATTATGCTTAGCTTTCAAAGCGAAGGCTAGACTGAGGAAAAACTATTCAGTGATGCATGTAGAAGTTAGAAGCTATTCATGCCCTCTGCCGGAGTCTTTCTTTCCGCCGCTCTCATCTTTATCCCGCTCCGGCATTGCTGGTTCAGCCTCCTGCATTCCACGCCGTGCCTCAGCCGTGACTAACTCAATTTACTTTTTGCACATCTCTGTCAGAAAAGGGTTCGTGCACATGTTGCGCAGGCAGCT
>JAUZST010045285.1:0-25857 GCA_034779995.1 Parotocinclus haroldoi
CACCTGGTAGGGATCCTGGGGATTTAGCGAGACTAGGAATGGTCTCGCGAGATCTCCCGGGGACCCTATCGTAACAAATCTATAGCTTTAGGATGAGAAAATCAAAAAATTTGCAGCGTGTGAACATCACAGTTTTTAAACTGATAAAAGGTTAAAATGGTTTTATGTGGAAAATATCCTTTAAAAATTGTTTCTAAAGGCATGTTTTCTGTTACCTGTGTTTTTGGGCTGTAAGCGAAAGGAGAAAAAATAAGCCTGAGTATCTCGTACCAGTTCCAGTTTTGTCAATTGAACTCACCAAGGAATTGAAATCCTCTCAAATCCATTTAATGTTCCCTCAAAACCAGGAAAGCGCAGCAAGCAATATTAAAGTTGAGGAGAAAGGTGTCATCAAGGTTCATCTCTCTAAAGATCCTATAACCACTCTGACATAGGTTTTTTTTTTTTTTCAGAAATAGCAGTTTCCAATTCACACCTCCAGATAGAAGGCTTTTCACATTCTCACTTTTACTGGATTAAAGTTATGTGCTCAAACATTTTGAATTCTGCTTATTCTGGGAGGTGTGGTGCATTGACAGAGCCTTCACGGCGTGAACGTGAGCATGTACCCTTAATGAGACGCCATTTCATCGCAGGTCTGTACGAACTACTCCTAAATGGACATATATTTTGGATGAATAATTATGTGTATGTATTAAATCTTATTATAGATACGGTTTATTGGTTACAACATGACTGTACAGGTGCTTGTGTGATACGATGGAGACCATCATCATAGTGATTTGAGTTGGAGGGTGATGGAGTTGGAGTGATAGAGGTGGCTTCCATCTGTGCAGGACTCATGCAGACACAATTGACTGAGGATTCTCCCCTGGCACTGCAATAGTGGTGCCCTATCAAGCTCTTTAATAAATTGCTTCTCATTCTGGGTACACGTCATGTTTGCCCTGTGAATTCCAGGATAGGCTCTGCCACTGCACCACACCTCCCAGGATAAGCAGCGTTAAAAGGTTTAACATGTTTTGATTAATAATTGACTGGATGGTTGTTCTAATGTTCTACACCTAGCTCTGCCAAGCTGCCATGGTCTGGCATTGTAGCATGACTTTAATTTTCAGACCAGGAGTTGTAACTGTAGACAAAGACAGATTTATTTCTATAGCCCATTTAACAATGGAGCATTGTTTTAAATCAGCTCTACGAGTTTCTATTATCTCAGGCCAATCCATAGTTTTGCAAGCCCATGGCAACAGTGGTGAGAAAAATCATCTATATTCATTCATTATCTCTGGGCGTAAGGGCAGGAACAACCCTAGATGGGACACCAATCCATTGTAGGGCACACGCACACACAGTAAGGGCCAGTTTAGCAACACCAGTTAACCTAACACGCATGTCTTTGGACTGTGGGAGGAAACCCACAGAGTACCCAGAATAAACCCACATAGGCATGGGGAGGACATGCCGACTCAACACCGAAATGACCCTGACCGCTCCACTCTGGGACATTCTCCACCCGGGACCTTCTTGCTGTGAGGCAGTGGTGCTACCCACCAAGCCACCGTGCTGTCCGACATTTATATGAATCTACATAAACCAATCACTGGGATTAGTCTCATAATGATTTGCATAAACTGATAAAAAATGTAATTTGATTGTTGGTGCCTCACATATAAAATGGTTGTTTGTTGCTTTCTCTCTCCAGTGTGAACGCAGGGTAACAGAGGAGGCCAGCTATTTTACTCTATATCTGTGTGTGTGTGTGTGTGTGTGTGTGTGTGTGTGTGTGTGTGTGTGTGTGGTGTAATTATTATGATAGAAAACTTAAACATGCCATGCAAATAGAAAACAATGTCACAAAAGAACTAATAGGTAGGAACAGGAGTCAGAAGACATCAGTTGATTGAAAGGGGATTTACTAATGGCAAAGAAAAAACAAAAGACAAAACAGCACACATAAACAGAAGGAAATGTTCATAGTAAGATATAGAAAAGCAATGATCACGTGAGTATGATTTGATGAAAGTGATATTCATCATGAATATGGGTTGAACCACATCATGAACCGCAAATATGGGTTGGCCAAGAAGATAATACTGAAACTTTTGATTGGTGCCTTTCTAATAACACACACACGACTGCCTGAAGAAAACAATTTCATTTTTTGATATGGACACCAGAGAAAGAACCAGGGAAGCCTTCACTCATTAGCTCCACAGTCAAAGCACAAGTGCACACTGGTTAGAAATGGCTGGAAAATAGGTTTGTTGTTGATGATGATGATGATGATGATGATGATAATGATAGTTGTCATTTTTCAGAATGACAATGCATTTTTAAAAGAGCAAAGGATGTTAAAGCCTCAGGAAAGGCATATCAGCTCAATGGCATGGAAACAAACGCTTCTCATTCCGTTTGAAAATACGTGGTGGAAATTAAAAACATTGGTCCAGAATGAGGCTCCAGATTTACAAAGCTGGTCTACTGGTGATTTTTTTTTTTGACTTATTTTCGCTTAACACTGAATGATTCCATATTTGTTCCTCTCTATTCAATTTGGAAAACTTGGAATTAATTTTAAAAAATGTATTTCTTTCTTTGTGATATGTTACAAAAACTCAATGTCCAGCTATTAAACAAAAAAATGGTGAGTTTCATATATATTTGTTTATTTATATACTTGTTTATATCTATTTATTGATTAGTTGATTCAATATGAAGTAAAACAACTAGGTTAACACCTGATAGTGGCTATTTCTTATACTCTAGGTGTGAGAAATCCTGTTTCTCGCTCTCCCTCTGTCTCGCGCTCGTTCAGCCCTGATTACTGATCAGCGCTGATCAGATTTCCTCTTCACCAGGTGTGGCTCGTTTCTTCCGGGTTCTGTTCCACGCTTTATAAGGTTTCCTGGTTTTCTGCTTAAGTGCGAAGTATTGTTTGTCTTACCGCATACATACCGAGCGTTTATCTCCGTGATAAATTTTTCCCAGCTCTTGGTTTGCCCGTCCCACACCGCCCTTGGAGCCACATTGCTGTGGATTTTGTTACGGATCCCCCCCATTTCCGAGGGTAACACTGCCATCCTCACCGTAGTGGACCGTTTCTCCAAGGGGGTGAAGTTCGTCGCACTGCCCGCGCTACCCTCAGCCTTCCTGACAGCGGAGACCCTCTTCCACGAGATTTTTCGCCACTATGGCCTCCCCGAGGACATCGTCTCTGACCGAGGGCCCCAGTTCACCTCAGCCGTCTAGGAGGCGTTCATTAAGAAGCTGGGGGCGTCCGTTAGCCTGACGTCGGGCTACCACCCAGAGAGTAATGGGCAGTGTGAATGGGCAAACCAAGAGCTGGGAAAAAGGTATCACGGAGATAAACGCTCGGTATGTATGTGGTAAGACAAACAATACTTCGCACTAGAGCAGAAAACCAGGAAGCCTTATAAAGCGTGGAACAGAACCCGGAAGAAACGAGCCACACCTGGTGAAGATGAAATCTCACGCTGATCAGTAATCAGGGCTGGACGAGCGCGAGAGAAAGGGAGAGCGAGAAACGGAATTTCTCACACTAGGTCTGTAAAGCTTTTAAATTTAAATTTGTTAAATATGTATATAGTCAGTGGTTAGTAAGTGGTTACCCTAGCTCCAGCATGCATCCCTGATGTTAAGATTGTCATGCAGTAAATAACAATATCATGACAAATAATGTTAGAAATAAAGCAACCTTGTTGGCAACGTAAGATAAAACAGTAGGAGACAATAGTGTTAAAAGTATGTTTGTGTGTGTTAAACCAGACAGGAGAATGGTGAAGGAGAACACAGCAAACAACAAAACACTGTGAGCATTTTTACATGCACTTAATAATCTGAAAACTGCAAAAAAAAATCAGATTGTATCAGTAATCTGACCATCAAGTACCCATGCTTTCAGATAATGGGAAAGCTCTGTGTTTACATGTCCCAGGCAATAATTACTTTACTTTGCACCAACCAGTGATATCACAAAAAGAAGTGCTGTAAACCTCAAAATTTGATTATTTACTATAGTAACAACTACACTGCTCACACAAATTAGGGGATACTTAAAAATTAATACGAAGAGCATCCAACAAGAACTGCTCGACAATCTGATTCTCTTCATGCCCCGTCGCTGTCAGTGGGTTCTGGCAGTCTTGGGTGATCATACACCCTACTGAACAATCAATGTGTTGCAGTTTCATCCAGTTAAACATGTTTCTGTTCACCCCATGAATATGTCACTTGCAACTAATAATAACTGATAATTGAGTTTGCATCTCATTTGTGCATTCGAAAAAACTTTCTGTGACTTTTCATTTGCTTTTCTGATGAGCTTGTTTAATTAAAATTGCTTCATATTAATTTGGTAATATCCTCTAATTTTTGTGAGCAGTGTAGTTGTTACTATAGTATATAATCAAATTCTTCATTTTCTTAAAGCATATACACAGAAGAGGTTATACAAGTCAGAAAGGTCTTATTTTTGTAAGCAGTGAATATGCTTAGATTACTTAAAATCCTGCTCTTTTTCGGAATACTTAATTGGATTTGTATGTACAGAAATTGCTGAATACAGGACCATTTAACAACTTTGGATTTGGATTATTAAGTGCATGTAAACTCTGTCTCTACCATGGAACAATACGTTCACTCAATATTTTTGAACAGAAGAATTGTTCCCATCGCTACGGCTCTTTAAAAGTTGCTTGGAGTTATATCTCCATACACTGACAAGTGCCAGTGCACTCCCACTACAAGGCTGGCTGGGGTGTAGAGGGGTGCCATCATTTTACGCTAAATGACAAGGTGAAAAGAACTTTGCAGCCTTATGTCTCAGAAGGGTCGAACAGGATTAAGTGAGTTAAGTGAGGATAGAACATTATGGATGGTCCCATATACAGTCCATAGTTGCATCATTACAGATACTAACCAGGCTCTTTGTTTGAGATGCAGAAAAACAGTCATTTGTCAATGTCATTTGTGTGTGTTTGTATGTGTGTGTTTCTGTGTGCTTGTGTGTGTGTGTCTGTGTCATGATCATAAAGGGGTGAATCTAATTATGTATCATTTGTAGTAATTAGCATGACTGGTGGTGAAAAATATTGGCATCCATAGTCAATATTCAATATCAATAGTCAATATTTTTTTCATAAAGCTTACCATTACATTCAGTTGAATGTCATATTGATGAAATTGATAGATTTTTACAAATCTTGCTTGAGCTGACTAAATAATACATCTATTCATACTAATACTGTCATATTGTAGGGTTTAAAGTAGAAAATAACACGTAGTTCATTTCAAAGTATATTTTTATATTATGCAAGTATATTGGGAACACAGAAATGTTGCGTTTTGGGCACTTCAAGTAATCCCATGTATTTCACTAATGCAATTACACACTACTTTTAAAATCACCAGTTAACCTAACATGTCTAGTTGGAGGAAACCGAAGTACTCTAACCCTAACCCTAGAAACTCAGAGGGACACATGAAAGACATGCAAACTTCACTAAGAATTAGTCCAAGGTCAGGATACAACCGGGGATGGTGAAGCTGTGAGGCAGCTATGCTAACCGCTATGGTAATGATAGCCCAAATGTTTGTAAAGAAGTCTCTTGCTGAAACAGTTGTGTCAATCATTTATGCAGTTGCAAATACACTGAAGTGTGCTGTAGGATAACAATGTTCAGTGACAATAATGTTCAGTGTTTTTAAGTGAACTTTTTACTAGTGTCATAAATGCTCATCTGTTTCTTTGTTGTTTTTGGCTTCTCTATATCTCATTCATCTATTGTCTCATCAGGGTCAGTGTTGGTGCCTGGCCTGTGGAACAAAGTGTATGGCAGGAACATCCCTAGACAGTGCGCCAATTGATCGCAGGGCACATGCACTCACAAACGCGTACAGTCACACACAAAGGGTAGTTTTAAAATCACCAGTTAGCCTACCCCCTCTGTGTAAACCGGAGAACTCAGAGTAAACTCAGAGTGACTGTGCCTACCGCTGCACCACTGTGATGCCCCTTCTCTATATCTCTCACACTTTAAACCAGAGCTTCACCCACTGAGTAATAAGACAGATGCAGGCTAAATATCCGTTTGAAAGCTCGCTGGCTCAGTGCTGATACAGCAGCACCACTGGATTCTAGTGTCTATTAGCGGGAGAATTTGTCATGCAAAGCCATCTTCTTTGGAAACAAACCAATTAATTATTTACAGCTTCAGTGGAGCAGAGAAACTTAATTTGTTGTTATCATAAAAGGCCTCTGCTCTCCTGGAGAGCAAGGGACTCGTATCTCTCTTAAGAGAAGCTTGGTCTCTGCACAATAAGAAGAGAGGATGAACTTGGTAACTGAGGCCATCATTAATGAAATCCAGTGGGGTGTTCTAAGCAAAATAATGAAATGCTGTTTTGCTTCACATGACCGGTAGTGATGCATTGCTCCTGCCAAGACAAATAATCAGCAGTGGTTTATGTGACAGATACGTCATTAACTGTATTTTGAATGCAAGTGAAAATACACAAATGTGTCAATTAACACTTTGCGGTGGTTATTCTTAAAACTGACTCCTTAAGGTATTATTATTTTTTGTAATTATATATCTAAATCTACACTAATTTATAAGAATTAACAAATTTATGAATAAATGTATCTGAGTAAAGTAACTAGTGGTTATGTAGTTAAGCTTTTGGGCTGTTAATTCATGCCAGAAGGGGGGTTTGTTCCAGGCTGCCAGTGTTGAGTTATGCACTGATTAAAAAAAGAGGTTTCAGGTAAAAGCTGTGTGTAATGCCATATAATGAAGAGAACCACAGTTGCTGATGATTGATTAACCTGCATTTCACCCCTTACTCTATATCCAGTTACTCATCACTCTATTATTTCTCTCTTTTTCCTCCATAGTTAGATGAACAGTTGTGTGAATTTATTGTTAATCACCTCTAATGACCTCTAATCACCAGGAAGCTCTTATCTTTAAGGTAGCTGTAAAACAGTCCAGACTATTCTAATTTGCTGAGGACAGCCCAGAATCCTCCCCTGTGCTGATTAGAAGCAAACATGGGGAGCATGTAGGTGCTGTAAGAAGGCTAAAACTTTGCTAAGGGAGCAAATTATGGCAGAGGCTCTTATTTTTTATGTTGGCAGTAATTGTAGGATTGATTGGTAAGGAACAGTATATTTTTCTGATGTGTGTGTGTGTGTGTGTGTGTGTGTGTGTGTGTGTGTGAGAAAGAGAGTTCACGTTCACTCGCATGTGTAAAGGAACCTGTTCAATCAAGGAGAACAGAGAGAGTGAGCATCTAATCGACTTTTCCTGGTTTCTGCCTTCATCAGCTTTTCCATGTCTGCCGGCAATATAGACAAATTAGCTTCAGGGCAATCAAAAGACAATTCAATTTATCACTTCCCTGCTCATAACATCCACTTTTCCGGCCTGGCAGTAAAACTGAGAGAAATAATATAACAGCAATAATATGTGCTACAATTTCAGGAGCAATATTGCATTATGTTGTATTGTCGATGAGGGCATGACCTGTAGGAGAAGTGTGCGGCTTGTTGGTGTGTAATGCACTTCCTTATATCCTTTCTCTTGCCAAAAGGCGAAAAATCCTAATATATAGCATTATTTTAAACCATCACAGACCAAGAGTTCAGTGATAACATGTCATGTTTTTTCAGTGATTCACATCAAGTGACAAATTATGATAACCTTTTGGTTAAGTGCTGCCATAAAACTTAAGCAGGTCACAACAGATTTCAAGACAGTTTGTGTGCAGGTGCATAAGTGTCATGTTACCATTACCATGGTATCTGCCATGTCCAATAATTTATATTTACAGGATTCAGAACACAACAGCATACAGTCATCAATTATACAGTTCAACAGCTTAACAGCTGCAGTATACTAATAAATAAATGTGTTTTGAGCTTGGTTTTAAAAACAGCCAGAGATGGAGTCTCTCTCTCTAACGTCACTTTGGAAACCATTACAAAGTCTTGGTGCAGCAACATCAAAAACACAATCCCCCTTTTTGTTTAAGGCGATACAGCAGATCCGTTAAAATTGATAGGGATGCAGATTTTAAAGATCTTAAGGGTTCTTAACTACAGAGCATGTCTATAACATAAGCGGGTGTACGGATATTTAAGCATTACACACGCATTTAAGAAGTAATAAGATCATGTCGTAACAAATGCTCATTGCACAAATGTGGAGAATTAAATGCAGAAACAAGGGTATCCATATGAAGTGTGTGCCTTTTTTCTGCTACAAAAGGATTCACAATAATGAGAATGCTCTCTACTACAGGCTGAACTGTGTCATCACAAATGCCATTTCACGTAATCTTTAATATGCCTGATAGAGTAAGATAATGAAGATGCCCATCAAAAATCTCAAGCCACATCTTTATGGGCTTTGTTTTAGTATCGTAAGGCAGAAAGTTAATAACCTTGCTTGTAGCGATCATGGAAACCTATGAATGTGTTTTACTGAGAGTCACAGCCCAGTTAACTGCCACTGTTTCCCTATGGAGAATCTGTGCTAAGCAGAGATCCCTAATTTGAAGTTGTGCATAAATAGTTTTTAATATATGCTGTAGTTTTCATTATAATTGTGTTGGATCCCTGTGTATGACATGACATGTATGAAATGTCTGTATTGCAGAAAAGACATGCCCAAGAGTAGTTTCCTTTCATTAAAAACCGTTCTGATCATTTATTTTGTGCAAGCAAAAAAAAATCCTCTCATTAGACACACATGCATTTTAGCATGCACTAAAACTAACATATGTTTAATTGAAGATATTTCTGTGTCGTGGCATTTTTCCTCTATAGTGTCTGGGATGTAAAATACAGCTGCCGGTAGCTTTTTTGGTCTGACTCTAGAGATGCACACAGCACTGTAGCTCTGATGAAAGCCTCTTTTACCACTCTGATGGAAAGCTATATGCTGCTGTAGGATTGTGCTTATAATGACTTCTGAACATTGCTAGGGCTCTTGCATCACATATTCAGGGTTTTTTAGCAGGTTTTTTTTAATGCAACGGAAAAGCTTCTTATTCCTAATGTAGCCCTGAGGCCAAAAAGCTCTCTTCTATTGTAAGCATCACCTGATCCTGAAAATTGTCATTGTCGTTTCAGGTCCTCTTCCTAAAAACTGCTGGCTAGTTGCTGTTCAGGTTATTTTACCGAAAAGTCAAATATAATACAAAAAAGAATGATTTGGTATCACTATACAATGCAATGCAGTTAAATATACAGCAAAAACATACATTAAATATACCTTTTTGACCTAAAAAGTGAACCTTTGAAGTAAGCATAAATTCACTGTGAGTTTGGTTTTGGCAAACGAGTCTGGTGTTGATAAATGTTAGGTGGATACATGGTGCTAACATTTTGTGCAATTGTAGCAACAGCTTTGAGGAGCTATTTTCCTTTTTGGCATCACAGCACATATTTTTACAGAGCTTTAACCTCAATACAGTTCAAGACTGCACCACAGCAGTGTACAATCTAAATGCATTACTAAGAAGCACAAAATTATGTGATAACAATTTAATCAGTTTGAAATAAATACGAATTATCCTAGTTTAATGGATGGTAGTGCAGTTAGTATAATAATATATGCTACATTATTCGGCAGGGAATCCAATAATAATATGACTTTACAACGACACTTGCAACTTCCATATCCAATCCCAGAAAGTGAGGATTTTCAAGTCTAAATATTTTAGCAAATTTGAGTAACTATTTTATTATTTATTTTCCTGGGAGCAGAAATGTCACTTTGATATAATGTAGTCAGTCTACAGTTTATATATCAGTGTACAAATGCTGCGTACTGAAAATAACGCAACACACAGCCATTAATGTATAAACCGCTGGCAACAAAAGTGAGCACAGCCCTATGTGAAAATGGCCAAATTGTGCCAGAAGTTCCAATATTTTGTGGGGCAACCATTATTTTTCCTCCTACAAAACGGCTGATGGCATAGAAAGTGCTAACCCTGATAAGCCTCCTATCAACAGTGCTTACAAAAATTTGAGGATATTTAAAAATGTTTCTCAATCAAGTCACAGCACAACAAAGGAGAACCCATTAAGATTCTGCGCCACTAAAGCTACGCCACCCAGAACAAAGCAAACTATGATTGCCAGGGATGTCGTCTTTACGCAATGTTTGCTTTCCAGACATCATGTGAAAATCCCATTCATAACAAAAACAACATATCTAGCAATCATAGTTCTAAGTAAATATGCCACTGCTTTGTTCTGTGTTTCATAGCTTTAGGGGTGAAGCATCTTAATGGGTTCTTGCATTTGTTTTGCAAGACATTTCTAACTTGCACTGTTTGGGCTTTCCCAGCCACTGTACTTTCCCTGGTCTGAGCAGTCCCATTTTCTTTTACTTCAAGTGGATGGCTGTGCACATGTGGACCATTTACCTTGAATTGATTAAACAAGAAAGAAATGAAGTCAAACCAGTGGAGGGAATGTGATGCTCTAGGCATTTTTTGATGGGAAACCCTGGGTTTGAGCATTCACATTGATTTCATTTTGACATGTACCATAACCTAGTTGTGGCCAAGGTGGTCATAGTGTGTTACTGTATCAGTATATATTGTCATATGTACACTGGGGCACGAAAGTCTGAGACTTGAATGGATGAACTTTTAAGTACATTACAGTCAATAGAGCAAAAGCGGAACTTACCAAATACTAAAAAAAATCTGAAAAATCTATATATTTAGCCATACTTTTCAAATTAAAACCATTTCACTGGTGGACTCATATTTTAGCTTTGACTTTATGATGCTAAGGGTAATAAGTTTAGTCATTTAGGGTTACTATTGCTGTATACAATGTTATCGTATTTGGTGATATACCCAAAGTCAATAGTCTTTACTGTATCAGCCTTCCAAAGACAATAGCCTTGAACTCAGCTATATTATATGCAAGTTACTAAGTCAACAACTAGTGTTCACAGCTGTCATTTGTTTTAAGCAAACATAAACTCTTTATTATGATACATTTTTATAGATGCCCTTTTCCCAAGCAATTAAACCTCAGCTGAGCAACTAAAGGTTAAGAGTCTCTTGATTAAAGGCCCAATAGTGGCCACTTTACAGAGTCTCAGTTTGAACTTGCAATCCATACACACTTAATTGTTCCATTTGCATTTGGAGGCATACCAGTGATGGCTGCTGGTCTTTCAAAGAGGGGAAGCTCATTGTCAGCTTACATCTAAAAATCTGTCTATACATTCTGCCCTCTGTCCCTTTTCAAGACAATGGTCTGTGATCCTGTCATACCAAATAGGTGTCTTTTCCAGGGACTTAGCTTAGCTTTCTTACTCAGTAGCATAGCTATGTACTTTGGATTGCAGCAAAACCTGCTGTCTTTGGCCAGAACAACAAAATAGACACTGAGGGCATACTGTGAAAAGGAGCAAAAAAAAAGTTGAAAGGAAGCTAGGGCATTTGGATAAGAAAGAGGTCATGATGAATCTATTGACATGCATAATTTACACGGTGTGTGATTTTTTGACTTATCATGGAAAAAGCAAACACTGAGTGATATTTACTCAGGCAGGAACCAGGTGTCTTTTGATGGCAAAATTGTTTAGCACACAAACTGCCATGAACACATACGCATCCAAACTGACCATTCTGTACGTGGTTTACATTTTAAACACCCTTTCAGTAGATGATATATGCCGAATGCCTGGAGTGAGCTTGTGCACCTGCTTATCGTTTCAGCTGTCCACTTGCAGACAGATGTGTTTTCATCTTGTTTTCTTTGCTTTCTCTTTGCTTGATCTTCGGCTTCATTTTGACATGTAAGTCGCAGTATAGATAGTATGTTTCAGTTTTACTGCTGCTATGCGGCTGAGGTGAGTCAGTTACACACTAATGGCTTCTCTAGGGTAGGTATGATCATGCTGAGAGCCAGGTTTGATCCTGCATGGCACCTTTTGAAATTTCTATTAGAGGAAATCCAGCTAGCAGCCAGTGACTTTAAACATTCCCTTTCAAACATGTTTCTAAAAATTAAGCAAAACTGAATAATTCAGATGCTCCATTTTCTTTAGCATCTCATTTTATGTTTCGCTGTGTGGGCAAAAAAATTCATGCATATTCAAAAGAAGAGTTTGTAACCCTTAGCATATACAGACATGGCCAAAAGTTTTGAGAATTGTCCAAATTTTCTGCATCACTTTTTGTATTAATCCCTGCCATGAAAATGACAATACAACAAAATTACTGCATTTCAGCCCCACTGAATGGCCTGCTATCATAATTTCAGTGATGAGCTCATTAGTTCAGGAGAAAAGGTCAATGAGGGAACACAGTTGATATCACGCTGCCATGCTTCTCACTGGGTGCTTTAAAAGGGTAGTTGTGCTTTTAAGTTTTCTTCTGTTAACCATGTTACTGCCAAGAAAACATGCATTCTTCGTTGCATTAAATCAAAAGGGTTTCACAGGCAAGGACATGCTGCTTGTAAGATAGCATGCTGATCAATCATTTATCGAATCATCAAGAAAAAGTAGAGTGGTTCAATTCCAGCAAGGCTTCGGGATGCCCAGAAAGTCAAGAAAGTGTCAGGATTTTCTCTCAAAGAGGATGCAGCTGTGAGATTGGGTCACCACTATTGCAGAGCTTGCTCAGGAATGGCAGAGGGCCAGTGGTGTGAGAATCTGAACTCACTGTAAGACAGGCTTTTTGAGGATGGCTTGGTGTCAAGCAGGGCAGTATAGGAATTGCATGACATCCTCCATGTGCTACTTCTTCCAATGATTCATGAGCAATTTGTGGATAGACAATGCTTTTTTTCCAGCTCGATGGAGCACCATGTCACAAAAAATGGCTCGGTGAACAAAACATTGAAATTTTATGTCCATTGCCTAAAAACCTAAAAACTGGTAGGACCCAAGGATGTGGGAGTAACGGAATCCCACAACGTATAATAATAATGGGGAAATAATATAGAAAAACTAAAAGGGGGAGAAGGGAGGAGCGAAAGGCTCCTGAACACAAAAAAACCAAAAAGAAAAAATCACACGCCACTGTTTTGCTTCCCGACTGGGACTATTGTGCGAACTGTTCATGAAGGGGCGCCAGAGCGCCAATGGAGCAGGTGTGCAGAAAGCATGATAGGCCGAGTAGTGCATGTAGCGCCAGGGTGAATAAGATGCAGAAGGAGCCAATGCACCAGAGGGCGAGCATGGAGCGCAAACCTGAGTCCATCGAGGAAGGCAGGGGGCGAGCGTGTGCTCAGGCACACGGATGGAGCGAGTATGTCAAGTTTTCTCATTCAGGGCGCGCAGCTGGCTGGAGTGAGGCTCAATAAATGCCAACGATGGGAAGAGCACACGAGTATGGAACGGGAGACCCTCAATGTGCCCTAAAACACTAAATACCTCGGTGGTTCCCCCCATACGCGTCCGTCAGCACTAATAGCCCCAGGATGTTACAGACTAACCCTAACAGTGCCCGTGGTCGGACGCGCGTACAGAGTTCAGTGAGGCGACCTGGTCATAAAAAACACTACCACCCGCATTTAAGTAACAGGCACAGGAGATGTTTGTAATCAGGTCCTAAATTAGTCATCGAATATAAACCGTCTCACTGATTGCTCTGTAATGGCCACCGGCGAGGACGGCCGATCGTTCCGGGGCGAAAGGTAGGAACACTAACACAAAGGGGAACTGTGATCAATCCCCAAAAACAGGGTGGACAATGAAAAACAGAAAAGGTGATCAACTCCAATAATAGATTGCCTTTCAAGATTTTGCCCAGAAACTGATACCCAGCATGCCGAGCATGCCGAGAACGGTCAACACTGTAAATATTAAGTATTTGCTTAAACTAGATGTATTTGGCAATAAAAATGTTAAAAAGCATTATATGCTTTGCTTATAGTTGTACTTCATTATACCATATAAACATCTAACAAACGGTTCTTTAAAAAACTGAGGCAGAAAACTAAGGCTAATGCTAAATTTGGGCCATTATTAAAACAGTACATTCTTTGGCCACGACTGTACGTACGAGCCCAGGGTGCACGAATTTATCTCGAAGGTGATTTAATTAAAAGCGTTAACATCATCTTTTAATAAAACTAGGAAAAAGGTCTTAGTATATGGAAAAATGTATAGATTATTTAGTTTGTGACTTCGGCCTACCTTATTCTCACCTACTTACTTTCAGTTCGCAGTTTCAAGCTCTTTTCAGCTTCAAACAATTTCTTTTAAGTGCAGTGAGCTATCCATAGTAGTCAAAAGCGTAAAAGTCGCTGTTAGTAAAAATCCTGTTTGCTATAGAATTAGGGCATACTCACCCTGAGCCCAATTGCTCTGAATTGTGATAGAGCATGATTGTCCCCGATCCCCGGCTTGCTCTGATATTGCTTTTCAAAACGATCTGCAGTGAAACACACACGATGCACTCACAAAGCACAGTGGACTGCATGGTTTTACTTTGTTAGTGTGCTGACATACAGCTGTCTTATACGCCTTATAATAAATATATTGGCTTATGCAATGCAGTGGTGAACCACGCCTGTGCCCACCTCTTCAGCATACCCTGCCCTGGCACGGTACCGTATGATCACATTAGTCAAACAAACAACGCAGTGGGGGGGGCAAACCTGGCGACGTACAGATCATCTAGTATGAGGTCCAGCCTGACATGTCTGTGCAGTCCCCAAGACAATAACAGCTACCACCCATCACAGGCCCCTCCCTGCAGTGTTAGAGACAGTCCTTCCAGAGCTAGGCCTTCCTGGTCAAGCAGAGCGGTATCCATCCCTCACTCAGCCACTGCCGGACCAATGTGAGTTTGTCTTTTGCATTTTTCACATGTCTCAGATCACCCATGACTAGCTGTTGACTAGCTTTGATTGCATCAACCAAGTTTATGGTTAGGCATTAAGTACAGTACAGGTAATTTATGCTGGCCTGACTTGCAGTATTTCGACTTTAAATTGAGAATCTGTAATAATACATATAGATTTAGCAGAAACCATACTAAGATTTTTGAATTGTCCCTGGCATGGGACATGTCGCATATGCAGTATATGCAGTTATCTCTCACACTTCGATGAGGACTGCAGTGTGTGAAGTAGTGAGTCATGTGGCAGGAGTGATGAGCGCTGGGAAATTGAAAAATATTTTTTCATTCTCAATGCATTATTCAATAAATACTTTATTTTAAATAAGTTTCATGTTAATGATTTTGCCTAACCGTAGCAGCGGTCACTGTCATGTTTTAAATGTGTTTATTGTACCCTACAGTGCATGACGTAGTAGGTCACACGGCAGGAGTGATGAGCGCTGTGAAATGCTGTGAGAAAGTTTTGAACGTGTTTAATGTAGCCTACTCTATATACATGATATATTAAACTCATATCTTACTTACATATTCTCAACATAAATTGGGGAGTAGCTATAAATGGTACACCATATTAATAGATTTAAAGTTTCTTAAGGTCTTGTGTTGCATGAATCAGTAAATGTGCGTCGTGGTTAGAGAGTTGCCTGGTGAATTATTGTAACTCTTATTACACATATTTACCAGGGGTAAAGTACACCAGTAGATGTTTAAATAAAATAAAGTACCTGCGTGATGGATCCATGGGGATGCGTTAGAGTATGCCACATTGCCCTAATATAAACAGAGAGAATTGCATGTGCTATGCTAAATCTCACAATCCAATCCAATAAGGCCATTGTTTAAGGGCCAGAGACAGGTTGGCAGGAGTGGAGTGTTTTTTGTCATCTCTCATGATGCCATCTGTATATAGTTAATCCTTGATTGTTATTCCTAAAGCACATATAAATTATTTTAAACATTGTTTTAAGTAACAAATTAACTTCACAAAAAGCTGAATCTGAAACCCCAGATAAGCAACCAATGGCCACAGTGGCAAACGTCTTCTTTTTTTTCCTAAGAATTCCTTAGAGGAACTACGGTATGAAAATTTAATTGGGTTCCTAATATTATTGTCTAGATATAGAGAAAATCGAACAGTAATTGTATATAACACAGCAGATGTTCAGCGAAGCATGTTGTGAATGAGAGTCCTAAGAGAAACAAAACAGGTGTAGTAACAGTTTGTACTGAGGCAAATCCTGCTTGAAAATCATTTCATGATCATGTCATATGATGACTCACACTTTCTTTAGCACAACACACCAGTAAGCTATCACAAATGAAAAGAATGGAGGATATTTCTGACCTGCTGTACATCTTAAAATAGATCCATGGTAGAAATTTTACTTGTTTTAGTCTGTGATGTGTATTAAAGGTCCTCTTCAGTTTACTGCCCTTGAACATGCAGATAAAAATTCCAAAATGGTGTTTATATGACAGTTTGGGGAAAAACATATGCTGTACCATCTTATTGAGAAACATAAAAGGTGTGGGTAAAATAACAGAATATCAGTAACAAAATATAAACATTTGAAAGCCATAAGAAATAGGGTAATGTATTGCTTCCAGACTGAAAAATGAGACTCACTGGACCATGTCACCATTGTTAATTTCTCTAAGGTCCAGTTCTAGCACTCTTCTTTTGGAAGAGTCACAGATTTGGTACAATATTACATATAACTAATAATGTTGCACTTACTTGTTACACTTGTTATACTTGTTATGGACACATTCAACACTTTTAATTACACTTTAATAGCTTCAGCTAATGCAAAAATTATGTTGGCTGCTCTGTATACTGTGCTGTTACCTCCCTCTAAACAGTTATATATATATAGGTATATACACTGCTCAAAAATAAAAGGAACACATACAACACAATGATGTAACTCATTTATTTTTATTTATATTTTGGGCATATATTTACATAAAGAGTATATACGTATCTGGAAAAAGAATTGTTTGCAATGAATATGAGCTGAAAATGGGGCAAGTCAACAATTTCTGCAAAGCCTTTAAAGGAAGCTGAAATATCCTGGGAAATATAAAATTTCTAAATAACCTAAATGTGTCACATAATTATCGTGGCTTGTATCTGCATCCCTAATTAGACCATCTCTTATGGCAGAATTCTCAAAATGCAATAAAAGATGCTATAATGGGTACAAAGGCACAGCTCTGATGGGAAATGGCAGTCATGCCTGCTCAAACCTGTATGCACATGATTTTGGGTGAAAAATAGTACCAAAAATTGTTTATTTGTTTGTACCTTTAAAATTAATATGGCAAGGGATCTCAATTCCAGTCCTAAAATCCCACTGCCCTGGATAGGCACTTATGGCCACATCTATTGCTAATTAGTGCCTAAACTGTAGCATACAGCAATGCAATCTCTAAATACTGGTAGTACTGTGGTTCACTGTAATAATGGTAATTGTGTAAGATGAAGCCAAGTTGACGTTTTAGAAATGTTTCTGCCTTCACCACCAAGTTCTACTTCGTCTGGAAGCAATGTTTACACAGTTGCACAATACAAGTTCCAAAATTGTATTATCACTACACACAGTGTCAGCTGTCTGCTTTAGGTGGTGCAAAGAACACTGCTATTGAAGTCTGGAATTTTAATTAATGTTGTAAATAAACAACATTAATCAAACAAAACTGAATTGTGCCTGCACTCTACCTGGCTACATACAAATGCAAACTGTAAACATTGTTGAAGGAGAACTAATGGTTTTGGGTTGCTTCAGATGGCTTGGGCTGGGTTGCTTAGTTCCTTGATGCGAAGATATTGATACAATCACATTATGTTAGTGAATTATCCACTATACACTGATGTTGCAACATTCAGTACAAATAGCATGGATTATCCATATTATTGTAATGTGATGTCTCAGTATCTATAAACCCTTGGCCATATAATACTGTACATACTTTAGAGAACAAATCTGCCTCCATATCTACAAAGACTGGTTTCTAGACCCACCCACAGGCATCCCCCTATTGTTTTGAAATGATCTGTAGAGTATGTATGAAACAATACAATACAAAGTAAATGCCATGTAAATAGTAGTCATACAGCACTATCTAGTTAATAAGGACAAGCCCTGTACATTTGAAGAAGTAAGACACCAGGTGAATGCACAAGTGCTAAAATTAGACTGATGATCTGTGAAATTGTGGGAGGTTAAAATGCAGGTTTTTACATAATGATGGTTTATTGTGCACTCACAAAAATTAGGGGATATTTCACAATGCAAATGAAGCAATTAAAACAGAATGTGAGTTTATTTCCTTAAGCTAAAAGCATATCAAAAAGTGGTTTGATTACGCAAATGAGATACAAAATCAGTTACTGTCATTGAATATCAAGTGATATATTTATGGGGGTGAGCAGAAGCATGTCTAATTGGAGAGTGTCTCACTTTTACTGTTCAGTAGAGTCTATGGTCACTCAAAACTGCCAAAATACACCGACAACGATGGGGAATGGACAGGATCAGATTGTCCAGCAGATTGTGTGGGATTCATTTTGAAATTTCCACGAATTGTTGTGAACAGTGTATTATTCTCTTCAGTGACAATTCGTCCCTTACACCTACATTCTTTCAGTGAATATATGCATTCCAAGTCATTATTAATAAACTCAATCCTCAATCCTAAGCATAAGCTTATCCTTTTGACTTTTTGTCTCTGTCATTCAATTAAATCACTGATCAAAGGCAGTCACTGCCCTCACAGTGTCCTCCTTTGATGTTTCCTGTAGCTTTTCAATCTAAAAGGCTAACTGTTTAGAACATAATTCATTTGTCTTCTTTATTATCTTTAGAATACCTTCCTGCAGGCCAAGACAGAGGAGGACATCTTTGCCCATCTGGGACTGGACTACATTGAGCCTTGGCAGAGGAATGCTTAAGCCTTGTCCTATTCATCATTAGTGTCACTATCACCTACTCATCCAACCAGCCACCCATAGCCTTTTTATAGCACACTGCCAAACTGGAGTGTGTTAATGCTTTTGATTTAATTTTTCTTTGGCTTAGACTATTTGCTAGCATAGATTATGTATAGGTAATGGTTTATTTTCCTTTAACCATTGATAATGGTTATATTATTAAATCTGGTAATACCATGCAAACTATTTGCTTGCAATGGTGCTTGATAGGTTCTGAACCATTTAGCGTTTTATATATTTCTGTAAAGATATAATCAAATACATCATTAGGTTTTAAAGGTGAATAAAGAGAACAAATTAGACAAATTTGATTGAAAATGAGCTTTTTTAAATTATTATTTCAATAAATGGGATAACAAGTGTGTGTTTAGGCACTGTTTAATATAAAGAACATTGATATATTAAAGTCTGATGTTCAAAAGATGTTTATGGAAATTAGTATTATTTTATTTTCAAGTGACATCAGAAAAAGAGGTATTGATGCTCATCAAGCTGGAAAGGTGACAAATTCATTTCTAAATTGTTTGGTCAATGTACAGATGGATTGTATGCAAATAAAGGAATTTTAAGACTGATTGACCAATGAAGATCACTCCAAACGCAAGGTATATAACAGTGTGCCGTGTAACAAAAGTACGCAGGGTAACTTTAAGTTGCAAGGAGAAAGCCACTGTTATTCAAGACAATCCAGAAAGCTATTGGATAAATGAGGTGACATCAAAATAATAAGTGGACTCTCCTGTGTTTTTCATTCATGTCAGATCAGGACACTGCGATTGTCAAGCTGCAAACTGAACCATGACTCATCAGAGAAGAGGACAGTTGACAACTCATCACAGGTCCAATGACGATGCTCATCTGGCCACCCTCTAAGGTGTTCTGTGTTCAGTAGATAATGGATTGTAGTGTTATGTCTGGAGAAATAAAAACAGCATTGTTTTGGGTTAGGGGCATCCAACTCCCAAATGGTGGTGGGTTTTCTCGCATGACCTTCATCAACAACTTTTCTATTGGATTAAGTTCTATACTTTGACTTGGCCATTCTAAAACGTAAACTGTAATCTTCATTTAGGTAGAATAAGGTGTTATTGTCTTGCTTTATGACAATTTCTTGAGATTCATTTCATGGCTAGATGCCCTGCATTTTTCTTTATACATTGTTGGTATTATTGTTATTATTATTATTATTATTATTATTATTATTATTATTATTATTATTATTATTATTATTATTAAATTACCATTATAATTTAAATTTAACTATAATTAATAAAATGAGCATTACAGTTAATGTTTGGCCAAAAGATGAGTGGCCAAGTCAAAGTATTGAACTTAATTCAATAGAAAAGTAAAAAAAAAGAAAATAAAGTGGCTCGGTGGGTAGCACTGCAGCCTCACAGCAAGAAGGTCCAGGGTTCAATCCCAGGGTGGAGCATCCTGGGTCCTTACTTCATGTCCTCCTCATGTCTGTGTGGGTTTACTTCGGGTATTTCGGGTTTCCTCCCACAGCCCAAAGACATGTTTTAGGTTATTCGATTACTCTAAATTGGTACTGATTTGTGGCCATAATAGCCTGCCAGGCCAGGCCAGCGTTGTTGTCTACTATGCATCTGACAGGCCGGTTGGTCAAGGTGAAGGTGATAGATTTTATACATGCCTTAATTACAGAAAACGCAGAAAATATGATGAAAATTAATTAAATAACTATCACTGAAGGCATTAGGCTGTCAATCTTAGTCTCAATGCAAGATGCCTCACTCATCAACACTCTTATCACACTTAATTAACCTGTAGAGGTTGCACATCCTGTCCAAATACAGTATATTATATATAGTATAGTGTATTATTATATGTTTCTTAAAAAATGATCCATGAAGGAAATTGGTACATGCTCTGTCTCTCAGCACAAATGCATACATAAAATGCCTTCTAGGTCTGTTATAACAGCTGTTTGTGTAAAATTAAGGAATATGGGATAATTCAAAATGAATATGAAGTGGTTCAAAAGAATCATTTGATTGTATTTCATTAAACAAGATAATTGGAAAAGCAATAAAAAGTCAAACAAAGTTGTTCCATTACACAAACGAGATGCAAACTCTATTGTCCTGAATAAGTAGCAAGTGATATATTCATGATGTAAACAGAAGCATGCCAAACTGGACGAGGGTACCACACATTGACGGTTTAGTAAGGTGTATAGTCACCCAAGACTGACAAAACACACTGACAGTGATTGGGCATGGAAAGGATCATATTGTATGTAGAGTGGGCAGTATCAGCTGCATTCATTGCCAACACTATGAAATATCCACAGGCAGACTGATGATATTATTCTGTTATTTTGCAATGGACATGTCAGTGTTGCGTTTTCCATTATGGCTGGACAGCACAACAGACCCTGCCTAAATTGGAGAATAAACTTTAATTTAGTTAATTAGACAAACAGCTGTTAAATTAACTGTTCGTAAACAAACCTAAACTATACTGATTATGGCACACTCTAGAGACTTATATACACACAAACAAACTAACTGATAAAAAATACAGCTGTGAAAGTTTATTTATAATAAATTTAAATTATGTTTGATTAAATAAAAGTGCTCCACAGTGCTTCTTACAATTACTTTGACTTGTATTTTTTTGTAGACAGATGTCTATGACAAGTCAAAGAAAGTTTCTCTATAATGGAGTGCTGGAGTGTCTGACTGTATGTTCCCCGATCTTTCCATCCTGGAATTTCTCAGCCCTTGCAATGCTTCTCCAACATTATTTGAATGAAAAAGGGGCATGGAAAGTTATAGGATGTCTTAAAGCTGGTCAAACACAGACAACAGTTTCAGTTTCCATCTGCCACAACAGTAAGAGATGGCCAATGTTTGACTCAAGAACAAACAAGGCACAGAAATGCAACAGATTTTCAGGGACAGTCTCTTGCTGCCACTGGATAACAAATATGCATCCAGACCATATGGAATCGGTTTCATCTTGTTGAACTGCATGCCCAGTGATCAAAGTTTTGCATTCCATTATCTGCCAAACACTGTAGAAACTTTAGAATTTGGGCTGATGAGCATTGTCATTCGACCCGTGATGAGCGGTCAACTGTCCTGTTCACTGATGAGTCACAGTTCAGTTTGCAGCCTGACAATCATCGTGTCCTGATCTGGCGTGAATGAGGAACACGATTCATGCGAGAAAGGCACTCCTTTGTGGGGGTGGCAACATGGTTTGGGCTGGTATCAGCGTGGGAGTTTCATGTTATCAGAAATTGACCACTGATTGCTGTCAGATACAGGGATGAGGCCCTGCACACTATAGTGGTACCCAATGCTGAAGCAGTTGGAAACTTTTTTCATCAATGATAATGCAAGGTCCCACCATGCACATCTCATCATTAACATGCTTCAGGAGGCAGGAAGCGAATGCATGGACTTTCCATCAGCTGGAAGTTGCCCTGGAGCAAGAGTGACAGAGGATCCCATGCCCATGTCCATGCCCCATGTCAGTGTGTTTAGCAGTTTTTGGTAACCATACTCCCTACTGAACCGTCAATGTGTGGCACTCTTGTCCAGTGTGACATGCTTCTGCTCACGCTTATGTGTCACTTGCTACTCAATCACGATTAGTTTCCTAATTTGCTTAATAAAACATCTTTCTTTTACTTTTTATTTGCTTTTCTGATAATCATGTTTAATTAAATAAAATTACTTGCTTTTTGTCTTAATAACTTCATATTCAGTTTGAAATATTTTTGCAGGTGTCCTTGCAAGTCGCCTTTGGTAATGTTCATATATAAATAATGAGACTAACTAACAAAAACTGCTGATTAGAAGCAGTTCTGTCTATGTGTTTGTTTGTTCTGATATTCATTTGAAGGGTCTGGTAATGCAAGTCTATTAAAGAATGTCCACTCTGTTCTTTTATCCGTTCCAATTAGATAAATAAACAATATCTGACCTATCAGATTTGTAACCACTTCTTGACATCCTGAGATTTGTTGACTATAATAACCCTGTCGTAGTCTCTGTGGGAATGTCAACACTCACTCTTTACAGGACACGTGTCTGATGAGGTTTAAAAAAACAAAACATCATCATCACCTCCAGCCAGTGATGATCCAATTTAAAGAGACGTATATAGGGCAGACTTAAATAGAGTAGACCCCAGGGTCTTGGCTATGATTTTAGAAACTGCCCAAAGTATGTGGTTTTCTAACTAGGTTTGCTAGGTTTGTTCTTAAATTTCTTTACATTAAACTCCACAATCAGAATTCCCTACTAATTAAATGGCTTACATGGTCAACCTGGTGTTTGATAGTAGTCAATAATGGTAAATAAGATAAGAGAATCAGAATCCAGCCTGAATTCCACTTTCTCTGAGTAATGCCAAGTCATTCCATGTGGGATGGAGAGCGATCTCTTGGTGTCGTTAAAAGTGAGCTTTGTTCAGCACTCGTAATGAGTCTGCGCAGCGATGAAGGGAAGGTCATTTAGCTACACACTCATTTGTCTGTCTGGAGGTTAACAGAGTGATGGAGTGGAGTGATGCTATCAGGATGTGTTGCAGAGCTAGAGTGTGCAGTAAAAAGAACAATTTTGACTGTTGGTGTAACGGCATGCACTGGGGTGAAAAAAGCAGAATCAGTATAACAGCATTATAAAGTCAAATTGCTGGTTGTGCTAGGTGGTTATCAAGTAAATACAATTTGACACTCATATTTGCTCAGTCTCGCAAACAACAAACATAACCTTAAAGGTCATAATTTTTGGATCTGAAGTTGCCAAGAAAGTCTGTCATTTGCTATGGTTTTTATGGTATTTAGGAGTTATCTGTCTTTTATTGGAAGCCTAATTAGAGCCATCAATTAATCCAGCTTTCACTTCAACTTCTCATGTGAAAAAGCAGGACATTTGCAAGAAGCAGGAAGTCTATGCAGACACGTAGCATGCAAGATGAAAACTTCCTTCCATTAAATGGTGATTGGGCTTCAGTGACAACTGAGCAGCAAGCAAAAATATCACTGCATACAACAAAGTGTAGATCCTTCTGATGTTATCTTTTGAGAGTAGAACTTTTCTACATTATACTCATAGACATTGATTTATTAGTTCTGCTGTACTGGGTGTATTGTGTGTCCAACCAGTCAAAGTCAGTGGAAGGAGATGACAGATTTAGGGCACTGTGCGTCCTCCCTATGCTTCTTTCATCCTGTCTCACACAGTCACTCCTAAAGAGAGAGATAAACCCATTCAGTCAATGGAGAGGAAGAGTATGGGAGGCATGCTGTGAACAGATACAGTATAGAAAAGCTGTCATCCGAGGAGTGACGATACATCTTTTGACACTTTCACAAAGAAGGAATGACAGACAGAGATCTCAGTTGTCTTAAGTAGTCATTCATTTATCAGACATATTACTTTACAGACAGTTACTCTGAAGCTGTTGACTGTTTTCAATGAGTGATGGTCATGCCAAATGACCTAATTAACAGTATTTGGAATGGCAACTTTATGTTGATTTGAACAAATTCTCTACTGTCGATTTGTATTTATGCCTGACAATGCATCAACTTATTCAACTGACATTAGATTGTAATGATCCGTTAATGAACATGTGGAGTGACAGGAATTTGATAATCTTTCAGCTTAAATTATTGT
This sequence comes from Parotocinclus haroldoi, assembly GCA_034779995.1. NCBI lineage: Eukaryota > Metazoa > Chordata > Actinopteri > Siluriformes > Loricariidae > Parotocinclus > Parotocinclus haroldoi. The sequence goes on from JAUZST010045285.1 coordinate 24,571, forward strand.
GCGAAAAACAAAAAAAAAACATTATCCTACACAGGCCCTTGTTAAATCTTAATTGTAAGTGGTAATCAATTCCAGACAGTTACCAGTACATCACAGGGCACACAACCATATATTGACTGACATGGGGACATTTAGAGACGCCAGTTAAAAATATGCATGTAAGAGGACACCGGAGTACTTGGAGGAAACCCACACAGACTAGGAGACAACATTCAAGCCCCACACAAGTAGTGACCTGCCTGGAGCTCAGGCCTGCTTTAGCTGAGGGTACAGTCCTAGCTAAAACCAAAGGATACGGCAAGGCAGTATTAATAGTATTTTACTTGTTCTTATCATACTTTTTATTTTGCATGGTTTTTATTGGCTATCAAAACCTTTCATAATGTCCTGGAATAAAAAGGGTTTTTTAGATTGAAGCAACTGTGTATCCGTGATCTGAAAGCCCCTTCTCTTGTTACCCCATTCTTCTGAGAACACACACAAAAATCTTTTGATAGATATCTAAGTAACAACATGAAGGACATATGATTGATGAGTCAAGGATATAGTCACACCCTCTATTTCTGGGAAAACACATGAATAAAGATAACAACATGGCTAATATGTGCAGGGTGCATGGCTCTGCTGCCACCAAAACAGCCAATGCATGTGTTGTGTGGGAGTGGACTCTACCATATATATGCGAATGTTTCCTAGTAGCAGCAGGGCTTATTTGTTTGGCAAATCAGACACATGCAAATGTATCTGTGACTTATGCGAATGTAGTGAAAGCCAAAATCAAACTAAGATTTAATTCTAATGTACCTTTTACATTGAACCATTGTGTCAAAGCAGATTAAAACTGTCTACTAACTGCGATTACACAGGTCTACATCAATTTTGCTGACTAAACGATAACTTGTGATCTTTATGTATTTTAGTATGCTGAATTTAAAAATCACTTTTCCTCATGTTCATTTTTTCTGCAAAAAAGACAAGCTGAATACACAAATGAAATTCTGAATGTTCACTTGGTATAGCTAATAGCTATTTAAACAGTTAAAACTGCTGATGTATGCATTTATGGCTATATAAGCAGCGTGAAAACTGAAGAATTCAGTCATTCAAGAGGCATAGACATTGCAGCAAATTGAACTATATTTGCTGCATATAGTTCAATTATATATATTATATAAATATATATATATATATAAACTTCCATTATCCATCAGATGATAGAGGTTCATGATCCGTTATTCACACCTAACATAATCGAAAGTAAAAACACTGGATTCAAATCTTTTTTTA
>JAUZST010045296.1:0-25857 GCA_034779995.1 Parotocinclus haroldoi
GGACGACAGGTGCACTACATAGGGTGCGAACGTCATCACGTCACGCTCCCTGCAGTGCGCTTATGAAGGGCGCGCCAAGGCATTTGGGACCAAGCCTGCTTCTACGCTTTAGTTCAGGTTAGCTCAAGCCTTTCCCAAACCTTTACCTTTTTCTCCCCGATAGCTTTGAGGAGGAACGCTCGCTCGCAGTTTGATAACGGAGTTTCCCTCATGGCTGCAAAGACAAACACAAATAAATAACTTATGTAAATAAACAATTCCCGTTTAGGCTCGGTTCACTCTCTAAGCGTGGAAGACATTCTGCGCGCTTTGCTGACGCGAGCTTAGCGAAACAATAATGGCGCGCGATAATGACGAAGCCGCAGCCCTCCTCCTGGTCATAAGTATAAATAAATTAAGGTTTTTAACGTGTTCATTTTGTAAGCATAAACAAAAGTTGCCCCCTAAGAGACAACGTTCGATCATTCGTTCTTATAAATAGCAAAAAACAAAAAAAAAACTTACAAACAGCCTGATATGGAACAGATTTAAGACGCTAGCTATTACACTAACCGACGGCTTTAGGGACCGGGTTCAATGCCCTGCGGTACCGGGAGTAATGTTGAGACACCAGTTTGGTTTCAGTCAGTAGAGCGGCCAGGGTCCTCCCCGTGTGTGCGTGGGTTTACTCCGGGTACTCTGGTTTCCTCCTACAATCCAAAGACATGCGTCTTAGGTTAATTGGTGTCTCCAAATGTGGCCATGCGATGGATTGGCACCCTGTCTAGGGTTTTTCCTGCCCTTGCGCCGACTGGCCCCGTGTGGATTAGACCCTAAGTCTGGTACAGGATCGATATCAGACCCTCAATCTGCTACAGGATCGATATCAGACCCTAAATCTGCTACAGGATCGATATCAGACCCTCAGTCTGATACAGGATCGATATAAGACCCTCAATCTGCTACAGGGGCGATATCAGACCCTCAGTCTGGTACAGGATCGATATAAGACCCTCAATCTGCTACAGGGGCGATATCAGACCCACAATCTGCTACAGGATCGACATCAGACCCTAAATCTGCTATAGGGGTGATATCAGACCCTCAGTCTGCTACAGGGGCGATATCAGACCCTCAGTCTGCTACAGGGGCGATATCAGACCCTCAGTCTGCTACAGGGGCGATATCAGACCCTCAATCTGCTACAGGGGCGATATCAGACCCTCAGTCTGCTATTTACTGTTGCCTCTCTATCAGCTCGAACCAGTTTTGGCGTCAACGAGGCATTTTAGCCCAGAAAACTGCCCTCGCTTGATAGTTGTTCTCTTGTCAAATAAACTTTCATCCAGATTCTGATTCCTCTGATGGTTCAAACTTCAGCGGCTCCTCTTGACCATGTTTCGGCAACGTGATTGGCTGGTTATATATTTTTTTGCGTTAACGAGCATTTAGAGTTGAAGCTGAAGGGGTTGGTGTGAGGGGGAAATCTAACGTAAACCATGACGCTCTTTGATGAACGCTGGGCGTCGCTGTTGCCCAATAACTCCTCTCTCACAGACAATGGTCTGTGATTATTGTTTTTAAATGAAGCTTTCGGCTTTTGTCACAAACGTGGAGCAAAGACACGAAAAACAGACGACGTCCACCAGTGGAAGGACACCGGCAAGGACGAATTTACCTGTACAGGAGCGCCGGTCGTCACCCTGCCATGGACGACGTGGAGAAAAACCACGTGGCGCACACAGGAACCGTAGCCTAAAACGGCCCACATTCGAACTTCCTCTGAAGAAGACACGTGCAGATACATTTAAAATAGTTTATTTCTAGGAACATACACGTCGCTGTAAAACCCGCTGCGTTTCGAAGGGTTTGCCGGGTCGTCTTAAGGTCAAATAAATACAGGGTTTTAACACGGGCCCTTTTCAATCAACACAATTCCCTTTCCAGTACCAACCCGCCCCGCCCGAAAAAACTCTCCCCGAAATCGTCCCGCCTGGATATTAAGTCTTAACACGAGATGAATATTAGCACAGGGGGGGAACGGCAGCCAGGACGGAGCGTAGCGTAACGGGCGTCCCCGAAACGCGAGGTACCGTTGGCGTTCTTACTGGAATCCGACAGATTTATTCGTGGTTACGTTAAGAGCTGCACACAACGCAGTGCGACCGGAGCTCTGTCCGAAGCGGCTAGCTATTTACAAACATCCTACAGACTGCCAGGAAAAATACAGCTCAAAGTTAGCTGTGCCATTAGCAAGACATGACAGAAACAGCTGCTATTGGCTAATTAGGTTAGGATAACATGACTGCGTAATGCAGGGTGTCATTTGCAAATGATTCAGTCTTTATATCGGAGTCCTTCCTGGTGTGGAAGCGAAGATTTGCTAAAGCTAGCGTGAAGATGATAATCTTAAAACGAGACGAAAACTGGATGAGCTTAACAGAACGGACTGAATCAGGGAATCGTTCTCTCATAAAGACCCGCTTCTATTTCACTCTCCTTCATCGTTTCTCGTCAGCGTGTCCAACATTCAATCAGTGAATCGACTGGTCTGGACCAAGAATCACCTCCACCGGCCAGCGGAGGGCATTAGGTTAATTGGTCGTTCTAAATTGGTCGCTTGTAAAGGTGGCTTTTAACGAAATATGACCCAGGAGTCGGCTGGTTGACATGTGAATCGTTTATTGCTTATTTTACTCTACTCCAAGCTTGAGCTGTTTGCTACGTTTAAGTAAATCGGGATTTGTTTAACTGAACTGACTCGAATGAATCAGTCGCAGAAAGATTCGATTCTCTCTGAACCAGGCTTTTCAGCGATATTACACTGAATCAGTGAACCAACTCAATCGATTCCCTCTTGTTCTGCCGGTCACTGTTAGAATCGGTTCAATGTTTTTTTCAAAGTCCAAAACGACTCAGTTCTCTCTTTCCAGTGCTTTAAACATTGACTTGATGAGTCTACTCGTCTGGGCCCAGAAAGAATTCCCACTTGTTCAACTGGTCGTTGTTTGAATTCATTCTTTTCTTTTTTTTTTGTATGGTCTCGACCAAGAACCAGTTCTCTCTTGTGCCCCGGGAACGTGCTCCAATCAGTGAATCTTTCAGCCCCAAAAAGATGCACAACTCTTTTAATCGCCTCGTCATTGGTTTATACTTTAAACCTGTTGCTCTCGGCCAAGAACCAATTCTCTCATCTTCCATGGGTCATGGTTGGAATCAGCAAATCTTCCAGTAATAACCAAGATTCACTTCCCTCTCGTTCAGCTGGTCGGTGTTGCTTTAAAGTGATCCGAACTAAACAGGCTGAACGATTTGTTTAACGGACCGAATCAGTCGAAACGAATCAGCTCTTGGCAAAGAAGCCAAACTATTTGCCACTTTTGATCCAGTGATCTAACTGAAAGACTAACGGGATGAACGGCTTTGTTTACCTGAGCTGACCTTAATGGGTCTAGTGAAACTAATCCCAGTGACGTGGATTCTAATAAGGACTCTCGTCTGGGCCACACCCACACTCTACAGTCGTCCTGAGCCTTAAAGCGAGTAATTCGAGAGCTAGCAGGCTGACAAAAACAACATCCGTCAGGTAGCGCTGCTACGTTCAATCTTCACAAACCGGGTCCTTTCCACAGCGAGTGCGTTCTTATTTACAAATCGGCACTAATTTCGTTCTGCGGTTTTATATTAACATAAAAACCCTAACCTTAGGAGCCATTTACAATCGTTTCCACTGTACGTCCAAACAAAAACAAAAGACTTTTTGTTAGTTGGGGGATATTTTGCTGCTTTGTTCTAATCCTCAGATTAGAGAGAGGGTGTCATAGTTGCCAGGTCCACTTATTCTAAAACTTTTTTGCTTATTTTCTATTTAAAAAAAGGTTTTTGGGACGTCTTTCTAAAGACTTTATCTTGGAGACCTTGGAGACTCGGACGTCATTTCGGAGACACGACGTGGACTCGAGTGACTAATGGGTGACCAATGAACAGGTGTGCTAAAGCCAATGGCGTCAACTGAGCTAACGGATGGAGGGAATTGTAGTTTTTTGGCAATCCGGCTCTAAATCAAACGTCTCGCACGGGGCACACGGACGACACACAAAGCAATTCTATAGCAGTTTATCTCTCTTTCCAAAGGTGCTTGGCATAATAAAACAGCTCTAATAAGCTTAGGATGTTGCATACAGATACACAGCCTTCGTGTTTTAAAGTGTGTAATGTCTTTAAGGCACAACATAGAAACAGAGATGAGTGACGGCCCGTCAGGAAGACTCCCCCCAAACCGAAAGGACAACTGCGAGCATGCAGATTCGCACTCGAAAAACGAAACAATAACGAGCAACCCCGAAGACGGCGGCCTACCTAGATGAGACTTCAAACGGCATGCGTTTTGCAAACGGCAAGCAAACGAGAACTGAAATACGAAAAAGAAGGGGTGGGGGTGGGGGGGGGGGGGGACACACACAAAAATCAAAGGTTGCCCTTAACTATTAACGTAAAACCACACGGCGCAGTCACTCCCTGTATCCCAAAAAGCCTGATTGATCCCTAGGGGAGCCGTATCAGTGGCGGGTCTAGACTATTTAGGCAAAGTAGCGGGCCAGTGGCTATGTGAGAGGGGCCTAAGAAGGGGGGGTTGGGCTGTACGTCTCACACGGGCACTGGACCGGCCCCAGAACCGCCACTGAGCCGTATAGGAGATCCCCATGGAGCACGTACTTTATCAGTGCCTCACAAATCGCCATGTGTCACAGAACCCTGAGCGGACCGTGTAACGTGGGGGCACCTCTGGTCTGGTCAGTCAGGTAACGGCAGCAGGTCCCGTAACCCAAGCAGCGCTGAGACTCGGAACTCTACAAAGCGACAAAATACTCTGGCGAATACTGCAACAGCCTGAACCGTGGGTGCCTAGACTGATGGATTATGGGTGGGTCCAGGGTACCGATTCGACTTCACACTGGGTCCAGTGACCCAGAACGCAACTCCATATCGGACAGACCTCTCGTGGTCAAACCAGAGCGGCTCGGTCTGTGACCTTGAGAGGTCTGTTGGTCATGGAGCTCCAAATTGTAGGACCATTTTGGGTGTAGACTCAGTGTAGGGGCTGGGTCTGTGGTTACCATGTGACCAGACCTGTGGTGTTACAGACGCGTTACAGGTCAGTACTTTTCCACTTTTACCCATTTTTCTTCTTAACATTTCTAGGTGACAGGGCATTGGAGTTCCTATAGGAGGCTCTGTTCTAAATGACATTCAAATAGACGGATCCTTTCGATAGTTCCTTCAGGTTTGTCCTCAAATGATCAGAATGAACGTGGACAAAAAGGCATAAAGTGCAGAAGTAACAAGCATGTGAGTTCTGCGCTTTCGCAGCGGAGCAGCCCAAACACTGCGCCGAAATTTCCAGTTTTATCCGTTGTGCTTTCCGGAAATGAAATGAAATGTCGTTGTGAGGAAGGCCCGGGTTTCCGTGGGCTTGGCAAACATTCCAGTTCTTCCAGTCCCAGGGTGCAAAAACGTCTCATAACGTGGTGGGCTGACCAGCAGCTGTGGGAAAGGGCGGAAAGCAGAGACGCAAGGTTTAAGAATCGTTTCTGATACGACCCGCGTATAAACCTGGTCTAGATGTGATTTTAAAGCACCGTTTAACGACCGTCAACAAATAAAAGCTAATTATAATAAGAAAAAAAATCTGCCTTTCCATTATAATTAGTCCGCTGTGTTTGAGTGTCAGAGTTGCCAGGTCCAGTTATTATACGTAACCTTTTTCTTATTTTCTATTAAAAAAAAAAAAGGTTTTGGAGACTTGTTTCTAAAGTGTAGTTTGCTCCTTAATCTTGTCTCTCTCTCTCTCTCTCTTTTCCTGCAAGTTTGTCTTGTTTAACCTCTAAACCTAAAAGAAAACATTCGTTATCGTTAATATTTCTGTTAACTGATCAAAAGGTCACGCTCTCACATTGTACTGGGTCCCATTTTTCTGTTGTTTTTTTTTTTTTTTTTCTCGCGGGATATGGCAACCCTGGTGCGTCTGTGTCCTTGTTTTCGCTTGTTTAGAGCACTGTGTAAGCGTACTCGTGTTTGTGTGGAAGACTTTCCACGGTGTAAATAGTTTGGAAGTGTACGTAGCGCGTCCTATTGTAAGTAGTGCTCGTTTTCTAGTGAAAATACCCCTTATGTTTACATTTCACTACCTTAAAACGGCCATGTAACTACGTCAATGTCCAGACCGCGTCCATTTCGGTCAGCGGCCCGCTTCACAGAACCGAACAGGTCCGATAGAGGGCGCTCTCCACCGTTTCAATACTCACCACGGGATCTGAGATAGCAGTCGTGACAATTGAGCACACCGTTCCGAATCCGCACATCGGTCCCTGTGCTCGTTTCACCAAGTAGCCCTTTACATACACCGCACTGGAACGAACACACACACACACAGGTCAGCACTGCCTGTTTGTGCAGAGCACACACACAAACAAACGAATAGATACCTTAAAGCACTGGATGTGGAAGTAGAGTCCCAAGGTCTCGATGATCATAGCGGCTCCCTTCCCCAGTGGATGTGTACAACTGGAGCAAAGCTTTTTCGCGCTCACTGACCTGCATTATATATATATATATACACATACATTTCTAAACATGTCTATTTTGGTCAACGCCCTGCTTCGCACAATGTTATACGGCACGAGAGCAATAGTCCTAGTTAGTTCTAGGACGTACTGTAGATAGCATAAACGCACTTTGTAACGCTGCAGCGGCACAAACATAAAAGCATGGCATGAGAAGGCTTCGTTCCTGCTGGATGTAGGGGAATGAGCGAGGTCCTACCTGTTTGGAGATGAAGGCGGTGTGTCTTGAGATGATATAGATGGTATAGATGTGTATCCTAAAATATTTTCATACGACCCAGACCTGACCACACATACAAACACACACACACACACACACACACACACGCATACGTATATAGAAAAACGCGTGAGAAAGCAGGCATGTAGGGGATGTACGTGCGGGTTTGCTTTCAGACTGACGAATATGGGTGAAGGTGCGAAAAATGTAATCAATGATTTTTTTTTTTCACTAAAAGAAAAGAAAAGCACAAGAACCAGTATGTGTCAATACACGCCCACATGTACGTGCGCGCACACAAACACACACACACACACACACACACACACACCTCCTCATCCTGGGAGGCTGATTTTGGGCGGGGCTTGTGTTCCGCTCCAGGGAGGAGGTTTTGTTCCACTTTTGCCTGCTGTCGGATTCGCAGCTCCAAGTGCCATCTGCGGGAAGATTCAATTAATTTTTTTCACAATTTTTGCTATTGACAATACGCAATGTCGACTGCACAAGGGACAGGGTCTGCGTCCCAACTAAGCGCCCGGGGAAAACGTCGTCCAATTTGTGCACGTGCTTCCCAGGCATGCAGGGGGGAAGTACGTGTATGGGGGTGGATGTGCCAAGTGCAGTGAGATTGGGTTCAAAACTTAGCCTCATACTTAGCCTAGGCATCCAGATCTTGGTTACAGGCAGCGAGCCGGCCTGTGTATGTATCAAGAATTCCTACAGCTATTTGTACATGCAAATATGTGCTTAAAAGTTTTACAATATAAATTCTAGTTAAAGAAATATGTCATGCAGAACAGCTGCCACAATTTTGCGTTTCGCACTTTCTTGTTTCGCGTCTTTGAAAGTTTTTAAGGGAATGCAAATAAATTCCTCTCAACTCCACATAGACACATAAAGTGATTGTGCCAAACTGATCTAAACACTAACTGCATAATGGATGTGTTACGAACGAATCCATTAAAGAAATATAGTAACGCTTCATGGTGGAAGTAAAGCCAACAAAGTCAGGGGTTGGTATAGGCATTCCTGCTTCAGCCGCTCTTGCTCTCGCTGATACACACACTACACCACAGCTGCGCTCTCTCCACTGGCTGCCTGTAGCTGCTAGCGTCAGGTCCTCTAGCACTGCTCGACTACCCCCCCCCCCAAATCTGAGGGGACGAGGAAGGCATTCATCTAGACTGTTCTATGTTTTTGGATCTAAGTGGTGGAATGAACTTTCCCTGAATGTTCGAACAGCTGAGTCTCTGACTATCTTTATACGATGTTTGAAGACCAATTTATCCCCCCCCCCACCTCGTCTTTCTCTGTCTTAAAAAAACACAACCTTGCAGGTAAGACACGGTTTTGTGGTAACACTTCTGCCGAACAGTTAGTAACTTGTTTTGGTTCACATTTTATGGTCAATTTCTATAAACAAAAACAAGACTGAGATCAATGTGCTACCTTGTATAAACTGCAATTGTGGGGTAGCTGAATGACTCTCCTGGTGCTCTGTTCGCTGGCCATTCTGTTGTACAGGTGAGACTGCTTCAGTCTGACCAGAGCTGAAAAGTAAACACAAAGGAGTAAAAAGGTGGGTTACAAAACGATTTTGGTTCTTTTATAATAACCTGTGCCATATTTCCTACTACAGGAATACATGCATCTAACAGGAAATACCCTAGAAGCATAAACCAGGACTGGATGGGCAGAGACCTCACCAGGCCACTCAAAGCTGAAACCCAGTGGTGAAAAACAGACCTCACCAGGCAAAGACCCAACAGCAACAGCAACTCACAATAGCAGCACCCTAAAAAAAAGCTGTTACCAGAAGGCTAAAGATCTCACAAAGCCGACATCCTCATATCCTCATCCTCAGACCCAACAGCAACGACCACATCAGACTAACACCCTGGAACCGAAGACATAACAACAGGACAAGCAGGCTAACTTCATTGAAGCTGAGGCCCAGTGGTAAAATACCTAATACCTCATTAGGGCAACAACCTGATTTTTGGGAGACCACACCAGGCCTTCTCCTGATTGTGTCTGGGTACAAGTAATTTCCTTAAAATATGAAAACATTGCCTCTCATACATGTTAGATGTTACACAATAACAGTGTCCGTTCTAAACGTGTAATATTTTACCTCTGTTCATTTCTCGAGCCCATCTTAGCTTGTTTCTCCAACATTTCCTGTTTCCTCTCCCAGTCGGCCAATGACAGGACAATGGTATCATTAGAGGTGGCGGTTTCGGGCGCACCACAGGACGACACGGCGGACGAGTGCGGGGTCAGTGGGGCGACTGTTTCCTCTAGAATCCGTTGCTCCTGTTAGTGATCGATATGAATGTTAATGGTAAATATTTGTCAGAATCAGATCGGATTTACCCTTGGATCTTAACTTTAATCTCTTAGCCAATATATTTCATAAACCTTTAGGTCAGGTTCAAATTAGGACGTTCACAAATTTATTGAAAAGCGCTTTTCCAACCACGGTGCAACGTTCGCGGTACCGCAGATCGGCTTGTTCCGAAAAGCGGTTCCCCCCATGGCCACGAGAGAGAGTCATTTCTCACCTCTTCGTGGTGTTTCCTTTCCTCTTCTTCTACCTCCCTCTGAGCTTTCTCCCACTCCTGCTTCAGTCGCTCCTGCTCTCGCTGATACTTCTCCTTTAGGGACAGAGAAGGCTGTTGTTTAAATGTCCTAAGAAATTGCTCAAACATGCCCACAGATACTGGACTGGGTTGAAGTCAGGTCCTTCCCGTTGCATTACTAGTAGGATTACCCTAAACTGCAGCTAGGGGTGCAGCCTAAACCATCAGAATACCCTAGCCAAACCCGTATTCCACCCACCAGTTGCCAGATGGTCGAGTCCGAGTCATCATTCCAAAGAACTGATCGGTTTGTACCCCACACATGGTTCTGGGCATGTGTTCGAACTCTTGGATATGAAAACCTGATGCCTGATGCAGACGCCCATAGCCACAATCATTTTATAATTGTTGTCTGTCAATTGTAGTTACAAATATAGGTGGAATTTTCGGGGGTTTGTTGAAGCTAAAGAAGATAAAGTGCAGCTTCTTATTTGACTTCCTGTCTCACTACCTATCTAATAAGGCGCCGTTGTTAGTTTGTCCCGTTTCTTGCCCTGTGGTGGTTGGGTATTGTTGCTTTTCCTTTTCCAAATTTCCCCCTCTACTTTCTTTCTGCCCTGCACACTGTATGACGCCACCCCAAACCAAGATAAAAACACAGCAAAGCCAAGCTCTAACGGGGCAGATATATTTTGAAAATGTTTGGTAAGGTGTCGACTTATGACAGCGGCACGCTGAAAGTTGGGGAGTAACGCGCTTCATGCTGGGGTTTATCTATAAAGCTTGCATTAGGTGTGGCTGCAGTACTTGAGCATGGGGCAGAGGTCGCCTCAAAGCTCCAGAGATGCCGTTTTGGTTCAAATACAAGTCAGAGACAGAAAGGGAAGAGCGACAGGACAGAAAAAGTAATGAGATGAAACAAGCAAACTTTATAATGAACTATACAATAAACAAGCATGTACAGAGGCCATAAGGGTACGAGTTTGGGCCACGAGCGTAGTATTAAACACATAATCCTATTCCGTATCCAGTCCTGAGTGAAACTTAGCATGGCAGCCTATGCAGGTGTCATGGAGACACCCCTGATCTGCAAGGTCTTGGTGCCTCCTGGTTGAATACCGTCTCAATACGAACCGGAGACGAAGTTTGCAAGGCCCGGTCTCGCCAGATAGCCAAACGGGACTGGGTTTGAGGAGGGTGGAGACCAGGGGTGCCCCCTATAAGCTAGCCTTACAAACTATGTGGCAGTGCGGCAGATCCATGCGACTGACCCGCGACCATTGGTTGTACCTGTAGCAGGCGCTCTTGTTCCTGCTGCCACCTCTCCTGGCGTTTACGCTCTTCACTAGGGTCCCAAGTCCAGTGGTTGACCCTCTTTGCGAGGTTCAAGATTGGGGTTTCGATCTGACGTGGGCAAGTACAGACAGCGACAAGGAAAGAGGAGGTAAGGCGAGAGGGACAGGACAGCAACCACTTGGCGTACAGGAAACGAAGAGAGAAGGGCGAACAGGACGAGGGAGGGACAGAGGGCGGGAGAGAGCGTCGTAAGTACTTACGCATTCGCTGGTGAGGTCAAATCCATCTGCGAAAAAACGGAGACGGGAAATCAGTTTATGCTGCGCTGCCGGGAAAACGGCGGGCTTTTTTTTTTTTTTTTTTTTTGCTAAATGAGGACACGAAGCGCACAAATTCCAAAATGTTTACGCCGATCTATGGATCCTGGATGGAATCTCATCTCGTCCTTTGCGTTAACGACCGAGGTCTTAAGAATTATAATAAGACGTCAAAAGCTCTGGACATTGCAGCCGTGGACAGCTGGACAAACTAACAAAGCTTCAGTGTGTATTTGTATTTGTGTATTTTTACCTTTTATGCTTTGTTCATTTTTAATAATTTGATTTTCATGAATATCGATGTCCTTCGCGTCGTCTGTTCTGGACAATCGGTGGACTCATTACCTCTTGGTTGTGTGCAGCCAGAAAGGTACGGTCAGGTTCTTTTCATATGGCACTGTGTTTATGCGGGTTTCTTGTGAAAACACCCTTTATACAAGGCGAGTCAAAAGACACAGGACACCCTCTGATTTCAGAAACAAAAGGGAAAAGGACAAATGGGGCAAATTTGTTTCCCAATGGGAAGGTGGAGCAGGTATTTACATTAGTAGGATATACAAAGTAGGATATAAAGACTATGTCACTACATTTACATTATTTAGCAGACGTCCTGATCCAGAGCGACTTACAATTAACCCAGTCTTACAGTCCGAGCAATTGCGGGTTAAGGGCCTTGCTCAGGGACCCAGCTGTGGCAGAGGTGGACTTGAACTGGACCTTCTGGTCCGTAGTCCAGTACCTTAACCACGAGGCCAGCACAGTCCTCACTACAGTAGCATCCATTTCGATTAATGGCAACAACTACGGGCCAGCAGAGCAGCTGGACACCGCTGGGCCATCACCGTCCACGCTTTCTCTGCTCGTACTACTGAGGTTGAATGGAGACAAAATGGAGTGTGATATCTCGACCGATGAACACGAGCCATGAACGATCACAGAGCAGACTCTGACAGAGGACATGAAGCAAGAGAGGGGTAAGGTGGACGAGCCCAGGTCTCACCTCCCACTTTGACCCGACAGTTCAAGGTGGGAACCCAGTTTTACCTGAAGGGGCGAAGAATTCCAAACGTAACCTAGAGCTACCGGAGGTTCGTTCGAGTTCTGATACGCGTGTATACAGCAAAAAAAAAAGAGCCAGAAAAAGGGGGGTGGGGGTGGGGGTTGGGGGTGGAGAATACAAAAGCGGGGAATCAGTGGAGGTTAAGTGTAAATCCCTGAAATAAATCAAAGCCTAGAAAATCGTAACATAAACATCACACTGATTACAGATTGTGTCTCGGTGCAGCCGAGCTACTTTTAAAGAACAGCGAAGACCTGCGGGTGGAGGAGATTTATTACCCGCCGTTGGGAGCGAATGGGAGGGACCGGCAGCCTTACTGAAGTCGTCCAAAGGCTTCTTGGAATCGTCCGAGATGTTTATCTACAGGGAAAGGTTCAAATCATTATTCGCCAGTACCCAACCCAAACCGAAACCACTGAACCCAGACCATCGTCCGTACCCGGTCGCTGCCGACGTTGGCGCCTGGCGAATGCGTCTCTGTGAGTTCAGTCACGATGGTCATCACCATGCAGCTGCGCTTCGGGGCCGAATCAGGGGCCTGCTGCGTGCCTGTTCAACCCACAGCACTTCAGACAGCTGTACCATAGGGACGAGAGATCATGGCCGAACGACGCCCGACGACTACGAACAAATTGCCTTGAGATCGCATTTGGCCGATGCCCTTGCCCAGAGCAATTTACGAATTGCAAAGTCTTACGATCCAAGCTCTTGCGTCGCTCGAGGTAGAACCTCCTCAATCCGGTACCTCAACCACCGAGCCACCACAGTCCACAAAATGATCGGAGAATGTTTCTCAAAACTGCCAGTTTCTCTGGATTTCCTCTTAATGCCAACAGAGCCTCAATAGTTGGACCCAAGTACAGCCAGAAATGACTGGAGGCACCGGGGAGAGGACCGGTCTGACCGACCGACAGCTTTAGTGCCCTCACCGAGAGCAGGTTTCAATCCTGCATACATCATTTCTTGTTTTCTACTGGGACCGTGGTGGCCCCAAATCTTCCAAGCTGCCACTGTTGGGTCCCTGAGCAAGGCTCTTAACCCACAATTGCTTGGATTGCAAGACCGTATCAATGGTACGATGTTCTGGAGAAGAGCGTCTGCCAAATGCTGCAAATGCTTTAGCTTTTTTAGTTACAGTTTTGTTGTTTGGGTTTCTCTCTCTTTTTGGGGGCTTTTTCTCTTCTCTTCTTTGAACTTCACGTTTAGCCCAGGAAGCCGAGTTCCCAATAAGTGGCCCTCTTGTTCATGCTGGTCGGGGGTCGGGGGTTATTCTGCTTATATAAACTGCTACCTTTTAATCAGACTAATTGGTTTAATCCTTACGTATTTCATATGAGAGGCTTGAGCCCCTTTGTAAGTCTTGGTCCTCTCAAGGGTTCTTCCTTACAGTTTAGAGTTTTTCCTTGCCACTGTCCGCCTAGGCTTGCTCATGCAAGATTACAAAGCTGCTCTGAGACAACGCTCCAGTGTCTACGGAAATAAATTGGAATTGACCAGACGCGCTTATTCAGAGTTTATTATATGGAGCAATTGCGAGTTAAGGGCCTCACTCGAGGACCCGACAGTGGCTTGGCAGACATTGGATTTGAAGCCTGGACCTCAGGTCCACAGCCCGATTCCTTAACCTCCGTGCCAACGCAGTCACTTAAGCTTCTCGTCTTTACATAAACATGGTAATGAAATGATCTGGTTATTTTTATCTCACGCCGGTAATAACACAAGCGAGGCTTAGATTTTAGGTTAGGTTCGAAAAGAGACCCAGGAAATCCAAACAGACCACAAACCTGATTCTGTTTCGGCGCTCTCGTTCAGGCCGCTCTTAACCGCGTGGCGGATCCGAGCTTCATTCCCTTCCTTCAGTTGTTCTGGATTCCGAATCGGTACGGTTTGGGCTGTGGGAGGAGTTCCCGCCGAGATTTCCGACGCTTGCGCCGGACTTTCGTTTGCCATTTTTTTTGGAGGTGTTGGTGAGAAGGAAGCAGGTCTGACTGGGCTCGCTCCGGCGCCGTCTACGCCGGAGTCTCCGTTCACTCGCACCAGACCATCGCTCTGCAGCAAAACATTGGACAGGAAAGTACGCAAAGAAATAACCGATCGGGCTCACCAAATGTTTTTCACTTTCAGTCCGTCACGCGGTCAATTACATGACATTTTAGCACTTGGTTCGAAAATAAGCTCCGGGTTACTGAGGTTTGGTCGTTCGGTTAATGTCAGTGTTTAAACTTGGTCTTAAACGTCCATTTTAACCTATGACGGATTTAAATCAGGGAGCTCCTGTATAGCAGATATAAACAGAAGAGCTTACAAAGTGGGGATTTTCTGGGGATCTGGAACAGATGCATTCAACTGATCATTTCGTATGGGGAAAGTGGATTTGTCTGAGGGAGGAACAGTGATCAGGGGATCGTCTCCCAGCTCTGTGCTGGACTGGCGTGGCGTGCCTTGGACATGCGTACACCTGTGCCAAAGCCACGGGACGTGACTTTGGACGTGGGGCGTGAAAAGATCTAAAAAATAAAATAAAATCAAATAAAAATAAAGCCGTAACTTACTTTCACTTGCTTGTACGGAACATGACTGAACTTGGGCTGGCTGTAAGGCTTTGGCGTCAGTAGTGGCACAGGTCTGGAGGGCACGGGGGGTATGGGCGAGTGGGAGATTTCTGGGATTTTGAAGTTTTGCGATGGTGGATGGTGGACTTCTGGAGATGGTGAGAACAGGATCCCGGAAGATTTGCAAGCTTGGCCGGTCAGGGGAGCGACTTCAGGGGTGCTGGAGGGTGAAATGGGTGAGGACGGGACGTCTGAAGGCTTGGCAGCGAGTGCACGCGAGGGCACGGCTTCAGGGTTCCTGGAGCTTCCAGTTCTTGAGGCTTGAGTTGGACCGAGTGGCGCGTCCATCGTTTCTGAAGCTCTGATCGGTGACCGTCCTGGAGCGTCGCTCGCCGGATTCTGGAGCGTCTCGCGATCGTCCGCCTCCTCGTCCGGCCCGCGCGTGACCGGCAACCACGCGGCCGACGGCAGCTTCGGAAGCTGGAGCTTCTCCAGTGTGGCGTCGCTGATGGTAAAGCGGAGGGCATAGCGCTGCAGTATGGAGGCCTTCTCCTCAGGAGTCGAGGCACTGCAGTACAACTCGTGCAGCTCCTGCTCCCGACGTTCCCTAGGGTACAAAAAAAAAAAAAAAAAGAGCGTGCATGAGAGAAACGGAAAAGCAGAGCCTCGTATTCCTGGGAGAGCTTTCTTACTTCTCCTCCACGATCTCCTTGTAGGTTTTGATGCTCTTCTTGCGATGCGACCGGCCCTCCGATGTCATCAGTTTCTCCATCATTTTTCTCTCCTCTTCCTTTTTGATCAGGTCCTGAGAGGCGCTACGCCTCCGATTCTTCCAGCGAGCTAGGTCCTAATAGTCAAAAGTCAAAATGTATTTCTATAGGGCTTTTTATAACGGAGCATTGTCTCAGAGCAGCTTTGTAATCTTGCATGAGCAAGCCTAGGGCGACAGCGGCAAGGAAAATCCCTGAATATAGAAGGCAGAAACCTTGGGAGGAACCAAGACGTGCTGACGTAGGGGCGTAACGTGACATCGTGGAGATCGCCGATACACGCCGTTTATTACGGCATCGGACGCAAAGGGACCGTTTTCACTCTGTATTTCGGATGAAACCCTTCTGTTCTCTGTAGGCTTATACGTCATGCTCCCAAGCCCCCAATTTCTTCTGATCGAAGCAGCCTGAAGGTGTTTTTTTTTTTTTTTAATTCTTCATGCAAGAAAAATGCAATTCAAGCATATCAGCATTATTATTTAAGCTAAGGTGAAGCTACGGCAGAGCGTTTTAATGACAGTATTAAACCTGCGTCCTTTTTTATGGCAAGGAAGTGGTTTAAATTCTGAATTCCATAACCTATTTGCGCACTGTTTACGCTTCAGACACTTTGAAAACTGAACTGTGAAATCATATTGTTAGGGGGGCTTATGTATAGTCCATTTTACGTCCTAGTTGTCCGTTTTATGTTTAACCCTAGAAAATAAACCTAGAGAGCGGGAGAACGCATTAGGAATCGCCTAAAATCCCATAAATAAGAGGCGTGTCCCCATACTTTTGTCCGCACGGCGCATCTCGCTATCTGAGACTCACATCCTGCCACTGGTCGTCCTCCTCTTTGATTCTGTTGTACTGATTGTGAAGCCTCTCGTGCCGTGCCTGGCTGTGAGGCGACAGAGAGTCCGGCTCCTCCTCCTCCTCCTCCTCATCGCGCATGTCGATCAAACTGACGCTCCTACGATCGGAAACAGCAGAAACAAATCGGAAATCGGAGTTAAATGCGCACGTAGCGCGGGGAAGAATGAATGGAAAAAGGCAACGTCCTGAATGCCACGAGAAGGAAGTTTCGAGGGGACGGAATCTGGAACTGCCGGCGACACGTTCTGACCCGGACCCGACCACAGAGGAGAACCGAGACGCCGACTGATCGATTTACGGTGCGACAAACGGATGATACAGACAGAACCACTCGGCCTTCAACCAGCCAGAGGCTAAAACTGGACCAGCCTCTGCATTATGACCCAGTTTCTCTACCCACTGGGTCACTTTGGTCCGATCGGTGCTGCTGAGCGCCTGGCGCTGACCCGCAAATGGTCATGACGGGGGCTCAGATGATAAGGCACTGGACAAGACCTGCAGGTTGGGAGTCCAAATCCCAACTCTACCACTTTTGGACCCTGTCCTAAAGCCCCGGTCTCTGGGCAAGAGCGTCTGCTGAACGCTTGAGAGCTTCACGAGTCTTGGTGCTCCTTGGGTTAGGGGCCAGGGTCGTCACGTGTTGGGAAAGGAGTGGTGCCCCTACATCGTAGCCCTTAGATTGAACGCAAGCGGGCACAGGCGTCAAGGCTTTTTCGGGAGCTATATATGTACAAACCCCATTTCACACAGCCGTCAGGAGCATAACTGGTCCCGTAACTGGTCTGGTCCCAGTCCAAGTCCCAGAGTGGGCCCAGTAACTCGATCAGATCTTAGCGCCGGTCTTTCGGACAGTCTGAAGCTCAGAGCTCACCTGACCAGAGGCAGGATACGAACCGGGCTGCCTCAGCGGTCAAGCGCTGGTTGAGCAAAGCTTGTGAGATTGCTGCCACATGGTCACATGGCCCTGTCAAGGTGCAGGCGTTTCCACGTTACAGTTTTGTTCCGCATAACACATGTCAGTGTCAAACACGAGCCGGACAATCACACGTTGTCGTACGATTAAAGACCACACGCCTCGCATCAAAACCCATGCACACTCCACCTCCGAGGCTCTAACCTCTCTTGATGTTTTATCTCTTGATCGTTGGACTGAGGGTCTGAGACGAGGCTCGGCTTGCTTTTGAAGGCTCCAGATTTAGGCAGAAAAGCGTTAAAAGGCTGGGCCGGACGCCCACTCGTGTTTTGGGGCGCCCCTGTTCTCCTCGCAAGCATGTCGTCTTTGGCGACGTCGCGGAGGCCACCTTCGTCAACGTCGTGGTGAGCGCGACCGCTAGGGGGAACCTCGGCGAGGGCGGACGGTTCCTTTTGAGTGTCACATGAGGCTTTGTTTGGTTCTGGGTTTAGCGGTTCAACTCTGTCGAAACAGTGAATACACTTACACCTCACATTACACGGCTAAACTATAGACAATTACAGTGCTAGACACAAAGTAACTATAGCCAACGCTCAGAGAGTAGCGCTTTAGGGAGGGGCGGGGTACAGTCCCCAGTCCCCAGTTTTTATTTGGGTTTTAAGTCCTCTGATATACCCATTTTATTCTTTCCTGTAAACGTTTGACTTTTAGACTTTCTGATGCTGGTAACACAGACACATTTGATGTCATCAAGGACTCTATCAACGCGAACGCAAAGCTTTTGTAGCTCAAGTAGTTAGCGCATTGATTTGGGGTGTTCGAATGTATAAAGCTCTGTGTTTAAAGCCTTCCGAAGGTCAATGATAAGCCAAAATTCCAGAGAGAACTAACATGGAGCAAGGGTGACCTCTGGCGTGCCCAATTTGTAACACATAAAATTGCTTGATGACAAACTGGTTGACGATTGAGCACCAGGTCAGGATGTTCTGACCTGAACTGTTTCCACATTTAACAGGTAAACGTCCTCCCCGCTGGTTGCCAGATTGGGGGTACATATCCCCCTGTGCCACGTGAATTCTGTGAATTCTGGGATAGGGGTCGGTTGATCAGGTTAGGGTTTTGGTCTCAAACTAGTAGGTCCCTGAATGCTTAATTAACGTCGTCAGTGCGGGTGTGCGTGACGATAACACTGTGATTGTTGTGAGATTTGGGAACACCATGCAGGCCCACCTTTGTCCGACCCTAAACCGCTTCGTTTTAATGCTCCCCTCGAACAGAAAAGGGTCTCGAGCGCTCCCTTCTTTCAAAACCGCCTCCTTCTTGGAGGCCGGTGGCGGGAGAAAGCGATTATGCGGCGCTCCACTCGTTTTCTGGTACGCCCCCGTCCGCCTGGCCATCATGTCGTCCTTCTCCAAGTCGGGCTGCCGCTCGGCCTCCTGTTCCTCCTCCTGTTCCTCGTCCTTCGCTTTCTCTGCAAGCTTCGGCTCAAGCCCCTCGCGCTCCGAAAAGGAGGACGCGCGCGCCTGGTTGTGTTTGGGGTCCGAGGTGGGACTCCGATCGGACTCGGGGAGGGACGCTGGCGTACTTGTTCAGAAAACGCAGAGACAGACGGGCAAAGAATGAGTACGAGGAATGCGACGCGGGCAGGTCGAATGCGACATAAGCGTATACTGCGGAGAACTAGCACGTACGAAGCCAAGCGTGCTCGCTAAACCTGATTTTTGTCAGTCACGAGAAAACGGCATTCGAATTCAACGGTTCTGACGGCGGTCAGAAAGGCGCTCCAGTGCCAAGCGCGAGGAAACGGCTTCCGTTAGCACTGAGGCGCCTGGGGTTTTGGCCTGGTCTGTTACACGACCTGACGAAGCAACACGGGCAGTCAGAAAGTCAGCTCTTTCCCCATGCGCCTTGCACCATTCGTGGGTTGCCAGGTTAGCTTGACGTGACGTCTGAGGCAGATTGCTACCGCATCCCCAGTTTTTTGAGCAGACGTGCGCCGAGGTAAGTACGAAAGCGCTTCAGAAGGTGATCCCTGAAACTTTGGGAGCGGCACCTTTGCCCCTGCTGTTGCAGCAGGAACTAACGCTTGCTTTGCCCAGTCACACACCTGTGCAAACACACCTGAGTGTAAATCAGTCAGCAGTTAGTCCAAGCCACTCAATCGCTCTGCGTGTGTGTGTGTGTGTGTGTGTGTGTGTGTGTGTGTTACTGGAGGAAAGGTCAGCCAGTACCAGTGGGTGGAACATGCAGACGGGGTTACTGAATGAAGTCCTAGAACAGCAATGATCATCGATTCAGTCCACATCGTTGGCCGGCGTAAATCCTGAACTTCGATATGGGGGCCAAACGACGGCAAGTCGTACAACTTGATTGTACGTTACATAGATGATGCAGTTAGGGAAGCAAAGGTTACTCTGTGGGAGGAGCAGATGATCATGAAGTGGTTTTTTTTTTGTTGTGTTTTGCTCGGGGAAACCCTGGGATCGAGAATGTGAATCAAAAGGTTATTTGGCCCATCGTCATATGAAGTCAGGATTTAAGCCTTATGACTGTGCAGAACCCGGAATGCTGGGGCGTCACTGGTCATGGCACGTGCCAACCACACACTCGGTGCTCACCCTGAGGAGCACTGGAGACTCAGGAGGACCCACCAGAAGCTGTACGGAGCACAACCTGAAATCCATTCGACCACGGTGCGATAAACAGCGGCTTTTGCTGGTACAGCACTGGTTTCCGGTGCAGCCCCTCTCGAGTTCGATTCGTGCCTCTGTTGAAGGGCGGTGTGGCGGTTAAGATTTCGATTTGTTTGATTGCCCACGTTCAGGGTGCCAAACTCCGATGTGTATACACCAGACTGCCTCTTTACTTGCCAGGGCCAAGTTCCCCCCGAGTCCCCAGTGACCATCAGAAGGTCTCAGGGAGAATCTGTGGTTGCCAGGTGACCAGACCATGACCGGAGTCATGACTTGACAGAAATGGGTTCCGGATCTGAAGCTGGAACTGAAAGGATCATTTCTGCTCCAAGTAAACGAGCTCTGCTGTTGCCTACTCTCGCTCTCGCCCTGAACACGTCCCAATGGTGGGTATGGCAACAGCGGCTGAGGAGAGGAGGCGCTGCAGCGTCTCTGACTCATCCCTCCCTCCCTCCTTCCTCCTCTCCTTTTCCTCCTCTTTCCAGGAAGGGCTTTCCATCTCGGTCACGCCCCCAAACGTCACGACACGCTGTCTGCCGCCGTGGGGATGCCCCCGGCAACCGGCCAGGTTGCTCCGGGTAACCTTGGCAGAGGAGGCGGTGGGGCAGGACTGGCATAGAGTAGGCGAGTCACTGAACACACACACACACACAGGCACACAGATTGCAGATACGTCACATGCGCGCACCCACCCACGCACGCGCACAGACAAAAACACGGATGTATAAAAAAGAAAAAGAACAAGATGAGAAATGTGTGTTAGTGCTGAAAAAAAGGGATGGGAAATCGAGTTAAAAGTGTAAAAAAAAAAAGTGTGCGGTGGTAAAGCGTGAATCAAGCACGAAATCCCTCCCGGTCACGCCGCATCCTTAACCAGAAAGACCATTAAGGGTCTTGCTCAAGTTCCAAACGAGGCGTCTAGACGCTCAGCTTGCATCCTGAAGTAAGGATAGTTACTTATTAATGAATATATTCCTAGGCTTATTTAGACCGGCCGCACACGAGACAGTTGTTATGGTAATGCACGTTTACCACGCCCTTTCCTTTGATGGTCCGGTTGCAGAGGGGTGCCGTGCATACGTTAGGCATCTATCCAATAGCACAACGAGGCCTCGGTTCGCTAAAATCCCTGTGCCAGGAGAGATGAGGCGTTCTAGGCTGCTTTTGACCTTTTGTCCGTTCCATAGCCTAACTGAAGCCTAATCTTCTCTGTGTGCTATGCAGCATCAGATGGTTCCCCTTTGTTCAGTTGCTGTACCCATTGTGAGCCTCTTGCTTTCCTCTGCCCTGTGACTGGCCCTGTT
The DNA here is from genome assembly GCA_034779995.1 of Parotocinclus haroldoi. Classification (NCBI taxonomy): domain Eukaryota; kingdom Metazoa; phylum Chordata; class Actinopteri; order Siluriformes; family Loricariidae; genus Parotocinclus; species Parotocinclus haroldoi. Next base: position 21,168 of record JAUZST010045296.1, read on the forward strand.
TGGTTTACACCCTCCATGTTTACCCATTGCCGTCGTTAATTGTTTATCCATGTGTGCATCCTGGCCTCGTTTAGCTCTCTGATCTTGCTTTTTCCGGTACTTTGTGTATTTCTTTGACCGCCCGCGTTAATGCCTTGTGTCTTATGCACGCGTTTTTTTTTTCTGGTTAGATTAGCCTGGGCTAATCCCTGCTAACTTGAAAGCGATGATAAATAAACTCGCATCGGTTCGTGATCGATTCTTGCCTTAACCTGTACCTTTTGGGCGCTGCTCGGGCTTAATTAGGGGCGGTGCCCTAATAGCGTGTCCTTGAGCTTACATAAACCCGGTTCTACTCTCTCCGCCCTCAGAACATCAAATTCCAGCTGTGTTGACACATTAACGCACTCGTTTGCGCTTCTGAGGCCATGGGATAGAAGGTTTTAGGGTCAGGTGAGAGCAAGATTGAACTTTTTTTTTTTTTTTTTGACTTTTTTTTGTCCAAGCACCAAAAGTACAACAAACCTACCGTGAAGCATGGCAGGGTTTAGTCTCGAGTAGGGACTGGGCAAATGGTCCTGACTGAAGGGACAATGGACGCTTTAACGACCTATTCGTTCTAGATCTTCCGATTTTTTTAACCACCGTTTTCGGTTGTGGGGCAAAATGTGTAAATAAAGCTGGAAAATAATTTCGCAATATTTAGATTTCGGGGAGGGTTGGGGGTGGGGGTAATGGTAACTTTCCACTGTGGAAGGAGAGCCAGTGTTTGTGTTTGTTCTGTTTATAGGCACCTGTCTTCGGTGTTCATCGAAAGTCTCTGCCACTTCTCCAGGTCGGACCGAGTGATGCTCGTCCGGGCCAGCGACTGGCGAGGATCTCTTTGCGGGACAGACCCACTTTGGGACCTCCTCCTGGCCAGATCATCTTTATACACGTTTGGGACACGCGCCTGCCCCTTGCCTTCCTCCTCACTCTGCTCCTCCTCATTCTCCTCCTCTGGTCTCTTTCTCACATGAATATTTAGGACGGGGTTGTCCTTGCGAGTAACGATCGCCACGTCGACAGAGGCGACGCCGGCCTCGCTGTGGTCGGGGTGACACCCGCCAAAAAATAAATAAATAAATAAAATAAAATAATATAAAAAAAAACAACCGGACACCACCGTCCCACACAAACAACAAAGACGTACAGTGGATGAACGACTGCGTGAGTATTACAGACTAAACAGCATTTTCACGACATTCTTTTTTTTTTTTGCCTCGTCCCGTAACAGACCTCTTCTGCTCCTGCTCCACCTTCTCCATCCTCTCCAGCACGGCTTGATGGGAGGCCGCCAGAATCCCCTCCCATCGCGCGCGGTCCTTCTCGCTGCAAGAACCCGGCAGGAACTGATGTCTGACGCCGGGTTTGGACTGGTTCATGCGCGCCCTCCTGGAGGCGAGGTCGTCCTTCTGGACGTCCGGAACCTTCTTGTCGGCGTCTTCATCCTCGTCGTCCTCGCTGTCCCGCCCGCGCCGTAGGACGATCTCGGGAGACCCGGGGTTGGGCTGGGCTGGACCGGGCTCTGCGCCGGTCTCTTTCGAACTAGGGGGAGGTCGGGGTGAGGGCGCTCGCACGTCGCACCGGGAAGCACGGCAAAGTTAGTGTCTCCCAACGCACTTCCGAGTGAGGTTAAGTGCAGTGGTCAAACCAAAGCAGACGCACGACACATGTTATCAGGGCACATTCAAAGTTGCCGTCGGCGACCCGTTACAAGCTAACCGCCCTCCCTAATGAGTACAGGTCCAGTGGTTGCCGAACCCCAATCAAACATCGTCCCCCACCAGATCAAAGCATTCCGGTCTCGGCTCAAAGCGTCCGCACACCACACACACTCAAGTCACAGGCCTTCATGCCGTTAGTCCCGTTAGCGCTCAGACAACGCCGCTCGTTCCGCTAACCTGCTGTATCTTGCAAAAGCGGGCAACACCTTAATACCCGCCTTCTCCAGCTTTCTCATCTTCTTAAACTCTGACTCTGCCCTGTCTTCAACGGCCCAGGTTATCGCCTTCTGGTTGGTGGGGGCCAGGGACGGCTTTGGCACCAGGCCCGGACCCTCCTCACTGGTGGGTCAGATCGCGAGCATGTTAAACCAGCTTTTTCGGGAAGGTGTGTACGCCGGAACGGTCGCGCCCGCCACCGCAGAGAGGCAAACACACAGCATAGAAAGAAAAGCGTGCGCTGTACCTGACGGGGGAAGTGGAGGCGCTGACACTTTTGCGCTCCTCGCTACGCTCGCTCCTCCTCTTCCTCAGCGGGCCGGGCACGTAGTTGCTTTGGTTGCTCTTGTTGGGGAGGTACTGGTTGAATGGCACCGGGGCGCGAGGCTCTTTGTGGGACACGCGGCGGGCCGACATGTCATCCTTCAGCACGTCGGGTTTCCTCTGGTCGCTGTCTATGTCTGAGAGAACGCAACCTGAATGTAAGCGGCCGCGTGTGTAAATCGGCGTTAAACCGCTACAGCGCCACACCTGGTGCCTGTTTAGGGGACCAAAGCAGGCCTGAATAACGGAACAGCCCCTGCCATCTTTATCAGCCACGACTTTCCGGCTGAGAAACCACCATTTACAGAAATCACACAAACGTGAAACGTCTTTATCACAAGCACCAGTTGGTGGTCGCAAACGTGGGCGAGTATCTTTAAGGGCGCAGGGAGACTCACCGTCACTGCCGGCATGGAAAACGGCGTCGCTTGAAGGGGTCTGCTGCAGGTGCGAGCCGAGCGAGTCCGAACTGTCGAACGAATCTTCTCGTTGATGCCTCGGAGGGGACAGTGAATCCGAATGCTCCGACTCCCAACTGTCTATACACCCGCTGTCCCGGACACTGCGCTTAGGAGAGTCGGCTTCCTCATTCACACGCTCCTACGCGCGCGCACGCAGGTTTAGTAAGAATGTAAGCGGTCAGGAATTGAAGCCCAAATAATAATAATAATAAAAAAAAAAGAAAACAGTTCTGTACCTTCCTCATCATGGACAGTAGGCCTTCGAACTCTTTCAGGTCGAGGGTGGGACCGCTATAGGACTCGCGAGCTTTCGCGGTTTTGCCCAGCCAGTATATTGTGATCAGGACCTGAATATGATGCGTACGCGAAAAAGTTAGACCGAGTCAAGCAAATCGGTTCTGTGCAGACAGGCAGAAATGCAGCGGCTGATATGAAAAAAAAAACAAAACAAAACTGAACATAAAGCTGTTTTTCTAATCTGTTTAACTGCCATCTCCATCCCCTGTATGAAAGGTATGAATTAAACTTTCTAAACGTGCCCTTTTCCCCTTTTGCGCCCATTTCACACTGGAGCGGCAGGAGTACCCGGAGTAAAGCCACGCAGGCACGGGGAGGACGTGCAGACTCCGCCGCCGCCCCGCCCGGGGATCGAACCCGGGACCTTCTTGCTGTGAGGTAGCGGAGCCGCCCCGCCGAGCCCCCGTGCCGCCCAGACTTTCCATGCTGGCAAAGTTTTTACCAGGCTAAACAAACCTATTTTCACCGCTCGTGAAAACCAGGGGGTTTTGGAGATACGTGTTTTTCACCGGACACCGGACATCTGCGGACGGGCAGATATGAAAATGCCGAATGCATGCACTCAGCGACCGGGTACTTACGTTCTTGAGCTTCCGACTGCATTCAGAACCCCTACAAAAGAGCCAAGTGAAGATCTGAGTTCGGCAGATACACACACACACACACACACACACATTTTTGTGAGCAGTGTAGATGCCTGGATGAATCAAACACGTACGTTATGTTGGCACGAACAGACGTGTCCTGCAAGTCCCCCGGGTCGAACAGTTGTGATCCTTTTAGTCCCAGCTCCTCACAACCCCTTAGGAACATGGTGATATTATCCTATGACAGACAGCACACCCACACACACACACACACACACACACACCTTACACTTCATATTTGGATAGTAATGCAGTTTAAATTTACACGGAGAATAATTTATTCAGTAAACCACGAATTGGCTCCTCTAACATTCGGCTGCACGCGTAAACGTTTCTCCTGTTGACGCGGCCGAATGTCAGCCGGCGTCCCCCGTGGGCGTCGAGGCCTCCCGAGAGCGTGCTTGTAATTAAAAGGACGTCCTTTGGGATTCAACCTGGGTTTGGTTCCAAAAAAACACGGGGGGCAATACGAGTCCGGGAAGCAAAAGCAAGGAGTCAAAAATGCAATTATTAAATGCATTCTTATCTACAAAAAGGGTGGGGGGGGCAGCTTTAACACCTGCTCATCAGAAAGCGCCATTCCTGACCTGGTGTGTGTGTGTGTGTGTGTGTGTGTGTGTGTGTGTGTGTAGGACAGGAACAGGAAATCACAAAAAAAACAAGTGTGCAAAGCAGGTGTGCTCCATGTCCTGGATCAGGAACAATGATATCGAACCTACTTTATGAAACGAGACCAAGAGGAAGAGCGGGATAAAGGAAACAGGAAAGGACAGAAACGGTAAGAACAACAGGAGCAGCTATAGAACATTTTTGGAGGAGTGCCAACGGAGAGGAAACGGTACAGACAGAAAGAGACAGAGAGACAGAGAGAGAGAGAGAGAGACAGAGACAGAAGGGGAGAGAGAGACAGACAGAGAGAGACCCACAGAGAGAGAGACAGAGAGAGAGGCAGACAGACAGAGAGAGAGAGAGAGAGAGAGAGAGAGAGAGAGAGCGAGAG